>LOJH01054033.1:0-11126 GCA_001685095.1 Ellobius talpinus
TACATATACATATGATACATAGATGGGTGAGTATATACATAGATGATACAGTAACAGATTTATAGACAAGTATCAAGAGACAGTGTTGGCAAAAATACAATTCTACATATGGTGTTGCCATAGAAATAGCTCACATTTTTTCTCTTAAATATTTTACTCTTTCTTTCATTCCAATTCTGGATAGTTACATTAAATGCAAGCTGATTTTCTCAAATGTAGCTACATTGTTGAGCATAATGAATTGGATATAACACTTTGAAATTTGTTTTGATGTTAATTTTCCACCAATCACTTGCGTGTCATAGCCATGGTGAGCGCTGAGCTCTGCGGACACATTTTCCACTCTGGTTTCACACAAGCTATGGTATTTGCTATACTATAAACCCATGGTCTAGCTTTTTGTATATTTATCAACTGGGAAGGAAGCATTAATTACATAGTCACAAGTGATTGAAATCTTGTTTCTTGGCTAATCTTTTTCTCTGACCATTTTTCTTGCTCTCT
Organism: Ellobius talpinus; assembly: GCA_001685095.1. Classification (NCBI taxonomy): domain Eukaryota; kingdom Metazoa; phylum Chordata; class Mammalia; order Rodentia; family Cricetidae; genus Ellobius; species Ellobius talpinus. The sequence continues at coordinate 505 of LOJH01054033.1, forward strand.
CTTTATCTTTCTTTCTTTCTTTCTTTCTCTCTCTTTCTCTCTTTCTCTCTCTCTCTTTCTTTCAGAAGAAACATTTGACTAATCTCCAATGCTCTTCAGTCATGCAAGAAACAGTTATTTCAAATGTTTTTATTTAAAATATTTTGTCTATCTCCTCTCTATATATTAGAACCCTACAATCTGAGGTCCTCATCCACTTACTACAGATGATCCCAATGGACCCTCACAGGAACTCTGAAGTCTACTCCTGCATGCCTCCTCAATATCACCAAGATCTCATCTTTCTAAACAGCAGGCCTTAACTGGCCTTGCTACCTTCTTAAAATACAGATGGAGCTGTCACTCACAGCTATTTTCTCTCAAATCTGGATCCCTAGGATCACCCTTTCCTCAATATGTCTTGCATTTCTTTCTGTCATCTACACTGATATTTTCTAAGAACCTCTTATGGAGCAACTGAGTAACAGTTCGGTGGGTGGTACCAAGGAGATATTGAGTCATCCCTGCTAACAGTCATATCCTAGGGCAGGAATTCACGAAAGTTAAAGTCAATATCTGATGTTTCTTTGCAGCCAGCCTACTGATAATTGCACATCTCTTCAGACTGCCTTTCTATTTACACTTCTATACTATCAGTCAACTATCTGTCACTATTACAAAATATCTGAGACAATTGGCTTGTAAGAAAGAAGGCCTATTTTGGCCCCTAGTTTTGGAGGTTTCTATCAATGAAGGATTGTGCCCCATATATCCAGACTGTGATGAGGCAAAAGAGCATGGAAGGAGAGCACAGCCCTGCAAATACTCTCCTATCGTGTACCAAGGAGGAGATACACAGATGTGCTGGAGACACACAACCAACCCCCTTAAAGGGCAGACCAACATGTCTTCATGACCTCCTACTAAACCCAACATATTGCCTTGGTTTCTCTAGTCCAGATCCCAGAAACTTGAAAGCATCAGAAAGATATACGATGTGAAAGTGTTTCAATGTCCACATGTTATGTGTTATCTTTTCCCATTCTCTCTCCCTTCTCTTCTCCTTCTCTCTGTCTTTCCTTTCTGTCTTCTTATGTTACATGGAAGCTTAGAGTATACTTTTTGATGTTCCTTTTCATCTTGTGAGAAATTCCTCACATCTCACATTATGGTTCTTTAGACAGAAAAACAAGTGTCTGAATTTTTGCTAATCTTAACAGAGAATGACCACAATCAGCAACCTGTTTTCAAATTACTACAGGCACTTTTTGGAAGTTCTTAATCTAGATAAATGGCAGGGAAACTGAAATTAGAGAAATATTTCCTCCTAAAATATCACTCTACTAACATAGAGTGAAAGCCTCATTTCCACTGAGATTATCCCCAATGCCTCAGCGAAAACAAGGCCTACCACAATCCCATGAAATAATTTTAGAAGCAATAAATTATGGTTCATTCCATTTACACAAATATTTTGATACCATGAACTACCTTGCTTGTTCAAACCGCCAAACAAGGATGGAGAGCTCCAGGGAGCACACAAAGAGACCCCTTTTTTTCAGTCAATATGGGGACTTCTGGTGAGAAATGGGCAGGGGGCTAAATCAGCTGCTTCCTGGGCTATTGATTGGGTCTCTACTCAGACTGGGAGGAAAGCATACTTGAAGACTGAGAATTTCATGCCTCACGTTATTCTAAATACTATGAGGAATAACTTCCCAGGGCAAAAATTTCCAAAATCTGCAGAGGGTGACAGGTGACACACTGGCATCACGTAAACATAAGCAAGATGCTTAAACAGAAGATTTCTTGGTTTCATGGGATCAAGCCCTATAGTGAAAGGTCAGGTAAGATGCATACTAACTATTGGCAGAGCAGAGGTGTGTAGTGAGGGGAGAATGGTACAGGGCTGTCACAGCAGGTTCCCTGCCAGGAAATTCTTTTCACTGAACTGTCCCCAATGTTGAGTGTGCTGCTAATGGAAACATTTTTCATTTAAAAGCTAATGTTAGAGATGAATTTTAATGCAAGGAATCATTCATGCATCACAAAAAAACTTGCATAATATATATTCAACTCTAGTCCTTTAAAAACATTTTTATAAAAAAACCTTTAATATTTTCAAAGAAGATTCATAAAAGATTGTTTGCATGGGAACAAAATTCTCTCTATCTTATTATATATGTATAACCTTCAAAAAGACAAAATAACAGAACTCTACTTGGTGCTAAAAGAACTGTATCTTCTCTGCAAATATAATTCACTAATTTTAGTATATTCCAAGAATGCATTGTGAGGGCTGGATGTGTCAAGAGGTAGAGTGCTTGCTTAGCATATTGTCTTGGTTGATTGATGTGAAGAAACGTGAGCACACTAACTCTTATAAAGAAAAACACTTAACTGGGGCTGGCTTACAATTTCAGAGGTTTAGTCCATTAGCACCAGAACAGGGAGCACATGGCACACAGACAGATACAGTGCTGGAGAAGTAGCTGAGCTTTCTACATCTGGATCTCCAGGTAGCAGGAAGAGAGAGACTCTGGGCCTGGCTTGGGCTCTTGAAAACCTCAAAGCCTACCCCCACAGTGACACACTTCCTCCAACAAGGTCACACCTCCTAATCCTTCTTAAGCAATACCAACTCCTTGATGACTAAGCACTCAAATCTAAGAACCTGTGCATTCTAGTACCATTCCCAGTACCACAAAACAGCAGCAAAACATCCTGCTAGTAGCAAGTGACCTAAGTGGATAGGAGACATGACAGGAATCCTAAATAGACATCGGTGCCAATAAATTAAATTCTTATGTACAAACAGGTTGCCAATTCACCCTAACCAAAATCAGTTTAGTGAATGGAACTAAACTTTTCATTTTCCAAACCAGGTGCTTCTCTGTATGGGTGTTGAAAACTACATTCTGGATTTGACCTTGATTCTGACAAAATAATCACCTTCTTTTTCATATTCAAATGTTTTATTAGATTGTAGTAACCACAATCCTGCCAGGAATATAAGCCTCTTTATGCTATTGACCTAAGTGTGCTCCTAACAAAAACGAATGATTAGGTCTAGAGATGATGTGTGCCACACATGCACACGTGTGCATGCCCATGCAAACACACATACACACACATACACTCACACACACATCCTCACATACACAGACAGACACACATCCCCATATAGACACACATACACACGCATGCACACATATGCACTCAAATACAAATCTGCTTACCCCCCTTTTTCAGACACACACACACACACCACACACACACACACTTGTAGTACTGAGAAGCGAGCAGAGATGCTCTAGCATTCTACCATGGAACAACAATACTAACCTGAGAAGGTTCATTCTTATTGCTGTATTTAACAACAACAACAACAACAAAGTGGCACAAGAGAGAAAGAAGTCATGTGACAGAGTTCAAATGGAGGGGATTTTATTAGGGTAGAGGGGACATAAAAAGTGAGCAGAGTGGGGGAAGACAGACCTCTGGGGACTACAGAGGAGAGAAGAGAGAAGAGAGAAAAGAAGAGAGGAGAGAAGAAAGAGGCAAANGGGGAGACAGTGAGAAAGGCAGAGAGAGGGAGAGAGAAAGGGGATAGGAGGTGGGCAGGGCCCTTTTCAAAGGGATGCTAATGAATGTGCACAGCAGGTGCTTAGTGACCACAGCTAAGGCCACAACCTACCAGAACCCCAAGGTCACACTTGCTACAGTCTAAAATTAAAGGAGGTTTTGTATTTTGGGCAAATCTCAGTATTACCCACAGAGAAGGACACCCTATATTGACTTTATGTTTATGTTCTAAAGCTGACTTTATAGAGAGCTCTCATTTTGGAGGAAAATCTGGCCACCTGGCCTCCTACACTGCCCACATTTGAGTAAATGTCTGTGAAAAAGGCAAGGCCTGGCTTATCCAAGCATGTACCATGACCAACACTCAGTTTCAATAAATCTTAAGCAGGCCATAACCACCATATATCCTTACTTCAATACGCTGCACAGAGTCCCCTTTGAAGCAAAGTAATGAAACGCAGCATTTCAATGAGGCTTTTCCTACAGCATTGCTCTCACCTAGTTTTGATCTAATACTGAATGCTGTCTTTAGTTCCATGTCTATAGAACAGTGGCACACTTTCCTTCATTTTCAACCCTTATTTTTCAATAGATACACAGGAGCTGACCTTTTGGGGGGGCATTATTCTCCTGCGATATACATCTACAGTGTGGAATGTGAAATTTAGGACCAGTGGTACTTCCAGCTCCTCAAATAGGAGCGCCTGTGTACCAGGTGTACAGCAACACTCCTGTGAGTTGTTGTCCAGCTGTTGTTGAACCCTCTGGAGTCTTCCCACACAATACAGGTTATTTTAATTTTTAAATTTTTAAAAATTAACAATATCAGGTTTATATACAATATACTATGATCATATTATCCCAACTACCCTTTACCATGCCCTATTCCTAGCAAGCCTTATCTTTTTCCAACTAATCCCCATATATTCTTATGTCCCTCATTCATATTCTCTGTTTCTCTATGCCTCTGCCTCTGTCTCTGTCTCTCTCTCTCTCCCTCTCTCTCCCTCTGTGTGTGTGTGTGTGTGTGTGCGCGCGCGCGTGCCTGTCAGTCTCCCTCCTTCTTTCTTTCATTCCCTCCTTCTCTCTTTCCCTCCTCCTTCCTTTTTTTCCCTCCTAGACACTGGACCCAAGGCTATGGCTGCCAGACACAGTGATCTTCTCTGCTGCACCCCTGACTGCTCGGTCTTATGGAACCCTATCTTCTCTGGCTGACATCCAGAGCCCTTCCACAGCGTTCACTTCAAAATACAGTTGTAAATTTGCTGTGCCGGCGTTTCTGTTTAGGGAGAGAGAAATGGACACAACTGTTCAGCCATCTCAAAATCTTTCCAGGTTACCTGCTGTTCTGGTACTAATTGTCAGTAACACTTGTAGTTGCTTCTGACTCACTGTTATGTTAGACTGCAGTTACTGTAACCCTGGTAGAAACACAAACCTCTGTATGTTAATGACCTAAGAGTGCTCCCAACAAAAGTCAATGATTAGCTCTAGAGATGATACGTTCTTATTTACATATGCACACATGCATGCATGCACAAACACAGACTCACAGACACACATACTCATTCACACAACACATGCACTCAAATACAACTCCCACATGTATTCTCTGTCTGTCTGTCTGTCTGTCTGTCTGTCTCCCTCTCCCCCTCCCTCCCTTTCTATCTGTGCTCAGGATAGATGCTCAAGTATTCTACCATGGAGCAACAACACTAACCTATGAAGTTGCACACTTACTGTAACTAAAAATAGAAGGTGGTATTCGATTTAGGGGAAAATTTCAGTGTCTGCATTCAGAAAAGGGCACTCCTATATTGACTATTATAATCAATCCCTGAAAGTCTGAGTTCACAGAGAGCTCTGTCTGCACACAGAGAGCATTGGTGTCACACACATTTAATCCCAGGATTTGGGAGACAGAGGCAGATGGATCTCTATGAGTTCAAGGCCATTCTGGACTACACAAGGTCAATGCAGAAACAAATCCAGGTGGTGGTAGCTCACACTTTTAATTCCAGTACTAGGGAGTCCCAAGACTTTAATCCTAGCACTAGAGGGAATGTAAAATGGTAGGAGAGAGGCTTAGTCTGCTTAGTGGGTTTAGTTGGCTTAGTCTGTGATCACCCAGCCTTGTGGCTTGGCTGCTTTGCTCTTCTGGTTTTCAGATTGAACCCCAATTTCTTTCTCTGGCTTATTATTATTTGTGTTACAGAGAAATGAATGTTTTGATATTGGAGATATAATTACATTACACACAAACAGAAAGAGAAGTTGAGCTGGAAAGGCTGGCACAGTGTACCATTTCAAGTTTACTCAAACTGAAGTCCTTCCTTAGCCAGAAATGACCCTTGCTTCCTTTGATAGTACTTTCTGGTTAGACGATCCTGATGGAGGATTAGTTATCAGTCAAACAACGAATATCCATTTCATCAGTTTAGCGTGTCTATACATAAGCCGATATACCACTTAAGTAGGTGACTTCACCCTGAACCCCAGCAAGACAATATAAAGTAAGGGCACGTCACCCAGAAAGCTTCCAACATCCCAGAACCTCACAGTCTACAAACCATAAGGCTCCACCTGGGAAAGTGAAGGGAAGTGGCCCCTGGGCAGCACAATCGCCTGGAAGATGGGCGAGGGAGCAGAAGGAAATGCTGGGAGACACAAAGAATAACCAGGGGAAATGGGAGATCCAAGTGAAAGACAGACAGAAGTGTGGGGCGTGACAGACACATATTTTCTCCGCTTGGAATGTTGATTTTGAACATTTCAAAACAGAAAACCAAAACATTTCATTAGCCAACAGCAGAGTCCTTTGATCTGAGCTTTATTCAGATCCCCACCCATCATTTTAAGTCCTCTAGGGAATGTTTTTTGTTTTGTTTTGCTGATTTTTTTGAAACTAGGAAAGTACATTCTACAGAGGTCAAAGGATAACAAAGCTATAAATTATGCCACGGAGTTAACTATACTCCAAAGAGTTGCCCGGAAGGGCAATTGAACTCTAAAAGGACCTTTATTCTGTGGCCAAAAGTACAGGTGGGAAAACAGTAACTGGAAATTTGAAGGCTGCATGGCAGTCCTGGCCGCCCTTAGCACCAAGAAGAGACACTGTTATTTTTGTACCACCTCTTCCGCTCTGAGTGCAGAGAGACAGGTTTACTTTTAGGGACCCAAATCACAGTGCATCCCTTTGACTTGGGGAATGGGCATGAGCCAGGAGCTTGCTGGTCATAGTAGTTCTGGCCAATCATAGTCCAGTTCCTGCTGCTGCAAGTCTTTGGTCTCTACTACTCAGTTCACACCCTTCCACACTAAAATCTCTCCCAGAACAATTACAACAAAAGGTACTTTCCCCTTGGCTTTATTGGCATCTGAAAAGACCAGGGTTCTAGAGAAGAAAGTCACCTAGAGAGAAGTAGACAGGGGCAGAAGAGGGTAGCAGGCACCCATCCTGTTAGTTCAACAGTTGGATAAAGCCACCACAGAAATCTCTAGTGACATGATCCAAACTGGCTGTCTTCACTAGAGAGCTCCCGTGGCTGCTTGAAAAATAAGACCCAGTAACAATCTTAAATAGATCTCATTATCTTTCCAGTCAGGTCACTGACTATCTAGGGAAATACATTTTAGTACTGAGCACCTCTGGCAGTGTATAAGATTATTCCTAGACACCAGGCAGTAAGGGCCCTCTCTAGGCCTGTCTTGGTGTTTTCTTGCTGGTTGCAGCCTATAGAAGTCAGAGAGAAGCAGTACCTCTCCCTGAGGCTGTAGAATGGCCTAGTCTCCATGGATCTTCTCTAGTGAAAATTCTAGCACTGTTGAAAATAGACAAGTAGCTATTGTGTCTTGAAGCAAAAGATAACTTAGATTTTTAAATAGAAAACACTGGGGTTCTGTAGATTCTTATCACACCCAAGTGCATGGGTACCCCAGTTCCTAGCGCACCAAAGAAAAAGTATTAGGAAGGAGAAGTATGTTCTCTGGTTTGGTAGCAATTGAAAAAGAAACTGGTGAAGTACAAGACTGAAGAATAGCAAGGAAGTAAGTTTGGAGCTAGGGAAATCAAACCTGAAAATCCTCCAAGAAAGATGAGCACCTGAAGCCCCTCTCCAAATACATGCATCCCTAGAATTGTCTTCCTAAAGACCAAAGCATGACCCTTTAGCAAGAACAGCCTTAAGACAACGTGGAGAGAGATGTTCATATCCAGCTCAGTATTCAAGGTTCTTCACAGCTAGATCCCAGTGAGCACTACAGATTCTCTACTCTCCACTCCAACAAAACCTCTTGTTCTTACAGTGCCTGCATTTCCCAGCAAACTGAGCCTTCACTTCTCTGTCTTGCAGCCATCAGTTTATTTTAAGGGACTTTGATGACATAGGCCTCATAATACAGTATTGGAGGTTGTTCTCGTAGAATCCAGCCTCTTTCATTTTACTTTTTTCTCACACCTTGGCACCATCCAGATGCTGCTTTGCCTTTCCCCTTTATCCTCACAGCTGCAGTCATTTGCTTTGGGAACATATGTGATCGGAATGCATGTACCTTCTCTACATTCCTGTGCTAATTTGTAACTGCTACGTTGAGATGGTGTTAAGACACAGGGCCTTGGGTGGTGATGAGATTATGGATGTCATTATTATCAACACAAAAATTAAAATAAAACCCTTATTTCTTGCCATATGGAGAGAGAGCAAGAAAACACTATCTGTGGCCAAGTTTTCATCACCCCAGAGATCTCTTGACATCTCAATCTTGGACTTGCATTCAGAACTGAAGAATTAAATTCTGTATTTTCTAAGCCAGATGTCTATGGTATCATATTACAGTAGCCTAACTGGGCAGAGACAATAGCCAGCAACTGCATGCCTCAGCCCAGGGTGCCTCCTAAAGCAAGACCAGGAGAGGTTGGTGATGCTTCCAGTCACTCTGGCTGCTCCTATGAAGACAAGCAAGACAGAGAGTTTCCATGACATCTAGGGCCCTTTCTGAGGCCATCTCTGTCTTCTAGCAGGTTCTCACAACTCCCTCCAGAAGCTCTGCTTTGCTTGCCTAATGTATCTTTTGTGTGCCTTCACATAGAAACTGAAGCAATGAGTTACTAACAACACCCCGATACTCAATCTCGGGCTCAGGTAGGGAGGGAAACTGAACCAAAATACATGGCGTGGCTTTGGCTCTCTCCAGTATCAAATATGGAATTGTTTAAACTAAATATAAACTATTAATAGTATGGCCTTCATTCAGTCCTTTTAAGGAGACCCCAAATGTTCCAAAACATTTTGATTCCCAAACATCATAAGGATTTGGGAAGTCCTTATGATGCACTTAAGTGACTCCATGGTTAGTATCAGCCACATAAACAACACTGTCTTTATTCAAGCTGTATGGCCACCAACCAAGGGAAGTTTTTATTATTTGCATAAAGTGACATCTTCTTAAAATTTTTTCATTGCACAACTCCCAAAGGTTTATTAAGCTGATACGAGAAATCTATGGTATTCTCAAGTACAGAAATCAGGGTGATACAAAGAAAATGAATGTTTGAGATTTGAGGTCTGTGTGGCAAGTTTAGTATACCCATTCTATGCACAAGTGATATTTATTTAGTTGTTAGCTCAAATACCCAATTATGGTATGATTTATAAAATGGATGGCAAAGCAGTATAAACTCAACCCATTAAAGTAACAAGTGTTCTGTCTATGCACTGGGTGGGTAGCATTTGGTATTGTCTGCTTAATAGTCATCACCCTGACTATGGACTATGTGAGGGGACAATCATCTACTGCATATGACTGTCATCATATTGCCCAACACAGTGCTTGGTAAATTTTTGTTGAATGTGCGAATAAATAAATGAGTAAATAATAAGGCCAAATTAATTCTATTAAAAACAGGAGGAAGATAAGCAAATGTCTAAAGGGAACATTTTACTTTTAGAGAAAGGCTATACATTTTTGATAATTTTAAATTTTAAATATTAAAAAAATCTACATTTAATTTAGCTTATTTATCATTTTCATAATCCACTAAGTTCCCTTCAACACCAGTCCCCATGGTTGGTTCCAGCTTTCCTACCTGAAAATGCCAAATGTTTTGAAGAAGAGGTGTTATTGACAGTCAGGATGGCGATTAATACATCCTTTTTCAAATGCCATCTCTTATCATCTTTCTTACAGAAACATATGTGTAATGAAAAGATGATTTACACAGAAAAGAAACAAACAAAAAATGCCATAAAAGTTTCCTGTTAAAGCCTTCCCTTGGGTATATCAAATCTCTCTAACATAAAAAGTCATGTAGGAGGAGGGTCAGTAAACAATACATTAAATATTACTGTGTAGAGCAGAGGACCAAAAGCCTTCTGATATTAGTCCACCTATTCAGATAGATAGTTAGATGATAGGTAGATAGATGATAGATAGATAGATAGATAGATAGTAGAGATAGACAGACAGACAGAGATAGACAGACAGATAGGTAGATGTAGGCAGAATTAGAACGTTCAAAAGAAAGAAACTGAAAATGAAAGCATCTCCTATTTATAGGGAGACAGCAGATATGTACATATGTGCTTATAATATTCGTCTGCCCTGTTTTTGCATGACCCTCCTCAATCCTACCCCACTGGCTGCACATTGTATTGGTTGAAGCCACAGCTCCAGTTCTTCTCCTGCATATATCAACAGACTATCACCACAGTGCTGTCTTATATGGAGCCCAGAGACTCTCCTGCACCAGACAATTTCACTGTTGATTACAGGCATTTTGCCTAAAGTGTGACCTATGTTTTTTTCATTAACAGTAGCAGCAGTTGACATGGATGAACACTCACAGCAGCCTCTTAGGTCACTGAGTCAATGCTACCACATCCATGTCCTTATGTGTCTGTAATGGTGAGCTTCAGCTGACAACTTGACATGGTCTAGAAAGAGGAGAATATCAGCGAGGGACTGTCTGGACCCGTCTGAACCAGGCGAGCCTGAGTTCATGTCTGTTAGAGATAGTCTTGATTACTAAATCTCAACTGCTATAAAAAACCGAGCCCACC
>LOJH01054035.1:0-12091 GCA_001685095.1 Ellobius talpinus
GAAACTCTGGGATAGCCTGGGGATAAAGGGTCCAGGCCTCTTTCTAATGTGGAGCACTTGACACTTGGTGTGGTTGTGAGGTAAAAAGAAGTATTCTTTTCTCATAGAAAGAACAGAAACGAAAGAGCAGAAGAGGAGAGTGCTGAAACCATATGCAGTCAGTCTGGCTTTTGTAAAATTAAAGTCTCTTTTAATAATATTTATGTGTCATCTGATTAGATCAGAAATACATGGCTGCCACAGAATATTTGATTTTTTTTAACAAAGAAAATAAAACTTGGAGCATCTACAAGACTCTCCCTTAGGGTCTAGATTGTCCCCGTCTGCTTTCTGGGCATAGACCTAATAGACACATATCCTTGTGTTTGTCACTACAGCATCAAACTGGGTGCCCACTGGACATGCTATTCTCTTCTTGACTGACATGGCTCCTCCATGTCCCCAGAGAAGTCCCCACAGGCAATGACACAATCTCTTTTCTCCTTATTTGTGGTCAGTCTTTAACATAGCAGCACACAGTAGAAAATCTTTAATGCCTTGTTTAATGTGAGTTAAATTAATCTTTAATTACTTGTTTCAGGAAAAGCTAGAGATGATGAAGTCAGACCTGGATAGGGCCCACAGATCTCCTGGTTATTTAAACAAGATATTAAAATAATTTCCCTCCACTATCCAATGGACATATACAAGAAATTAGGACTTCAAATTGTGTCCATAAAAATATTCAGCACAGGGACGGCACATAATAAGTCCTCAGTAAAATTATATATATGGAGAGAGAGAGAACATATATATCTTATTGAATGCTTTTAAAGGAGGATGGGGCGTAATGGATGCTGGCATAGGGCAGATGTTGAATGTTCTCAATCACAGGCCTGGAGAAAGCAGAATGGAGCCCCAGGTGGTCACTCAAGGGTTTTGTTTCAGAATGGTACCAGGGCTCTCCAGTGATCCAGAACACAGACTTACACAGCACATGCTGGTAGAGTTGGGCAATTGGCCACACAAAGCTGTGAAGGAGAAGGAGTCCGCTCTGCTAGAATGAAGAAAATCATGTACATAATTCAGTTGTAGTTTGAAGGTGGAAGAAACCAGCGACATCAAGGAGAGAGCAGAGAGCAGTCACATGACCCAGTCAGGTGATAACTGCCTCAGCAGTGGGGACCAACTTCTGGTCACTGGTTCCACTGACAGACTGCCCCAGAAGCACCCTGAGGGACAGACTCACTCAGACTTAGTGTTCTGTCCACTATCTGGGTATTTCTCAGCCCATCAAGTTCACATAAAAGCTATCAACAGGAAGACGAAACGTGAACTGCTAAGACAATCCTACTTCCTCAGACATCCGGAGGTTCTTTCTTCAAAACGTATGAAAAGACCTTGGCTCAATGCTCAGGAGCTGCATGCTACTTGGAACCATTTATTTCATCTCCCAGATCCTCATTCCGGGAGTAGAATTGTGCCCTGTCAGTCATTGGCTGCATCTCCTCAACTAATGTGGATTCAGTCTCCTTGAGTCAAGCATTGGGAGGCCATAGTGTGTGCCCAGTTCCCCATCTCTAAGAGGAAGCCTTTGTGCCTGACTCTGGGGAAGCCAATTTGGGTATGTCCTACCTACTCATGGTCATCCTCTTGGTCTTCATGTATATTACGTGAGGATCATAAGTCTGTAAGGAAAAATATATAGTAACACACACACAAACATACACACATACATTTCTGGGGAGACTTCTCCAGAAAAAACACACAAGTATTTGTTGAATGACAACAAAAAAAAGTTCTGGGATGAAATATTAGATTGACTGAATTTAGCCATTTACGAAACGCCACTTGTTTGATTTCTGCTGGACTCAAATTATTGGTGCTAAGTCACTGGCTGTTCCATGTCATTAAGCACGATATGTGCTCCATGACATAAGCCTTCTTCCTCTAACCTGCTCAAAGCCCTTAACACAGAAGGCAGAAAACACTGTGCTCTTCTCAGTTGGTTTGGAGGGGATCTTGCCTCTAGCTTACCAGGGTGCATTTTTGGTACACTGCATATTTGGCCACCACAGCCCTATACTAACCACATTGTGCTTTCACTAGTAAGCTCAGACCAGTAAGGCTGCAACTTCTAAGAGTCACAGAAACCACAACAGACCGGAGTCTGGGACAGGCTAGTGACACCATCTACCCAGGCAAAACCAAAGCTTACCAAATGCCTCTTAGCCTATTTTTGTGGAAGCTTGTCTGCTGTGGTACTAAAGAACATCAAGTTTTATATCAAACGTGGTGGGTTCAAGTCTTGACACAGCTTATCTCTTTGTGGCTCTGGACAAGTCACATGACTTCGGTTTGCTCTAGTCTTCAATGGCGTGGCAAGTGTCAATCTGAGGGGCTCCGTGCACAGCCAGGCTTAGGGTGTGAGTCAGGCATGTGGGGCCCTTGCAGAGACAGCACCACCCATTTATGCTGCAACTAAAACTTAAAACAGTTCCAAGAACAGTCCTTTCTTGAAACCAGGACAGTGTAAAATTTTTTGAGTGAGACCTGATGCAGTCGTTTCTTGTCAGCTGTTCAGCAAGCATGCTGAATGCAGAATGAAGTGGGGAGGGACAGGGGCTTGGTCCTAAGTAGAATATGACTACCTCCCTCCGGCATGAGCCTGCCCAGACCTCAATGAGAAGCCCCTTCTACATTTTTCCCACGTCTGGTTTAATTTTCATTCCTGCTAAACCCCAAGGCTTCTGGAAAGAAGGGGAAATAAAGCTCCGGCTGCTATTTCATCTCAAGTGAAAATAGATTCCTGGGATGAAACCCGTAAGACAAGCCGTTCCCTCATTGCAGGTTAAACTCTTCACAGATTCAATGTAGAATAAATTTAGATCATAACATTTATGGGCTAAGTAGCTAAACAGGCACCAAATTGAATTAGAATCCAAGGACAAGGCATCTCCAATGGCTGCAGCCTTTGTGCGAGCTGCTTTTCATCGCACGCCTGCTCGTTTGTCTCTGCACGGAATTGCCTTTGGGTTCGATCGTGAGTCGTCTTTCCTCTCACGTATGAATATTTCAAAAACAAAGTGTGGAGTGAGAGAGAGATGCAGAGAGAGCAGCTGGAGCCCGAGGGGCAGCTGCTGAGATCCCAAGGAAGTTGCTTTCAGATGGGTTTGGCTAAGGCGGCTTCTCCTTCAGGAATGGACTCATGCTTACTAAATGTCCAAAGGGACCCCAAGGTAGAATACTGCTCACTACATTCCGGTAAAAAATCAGGAACATGGTGGGCCATGAATTCCCTTTCTGACTTGCAACCCAGATCTGCGAACACCTTCTCTTTGTGTGAAGACCAGTGTGATGAATGTCCCCTTGCATAAGGGGCCAAGACAGTTTGCTCATTGACTAACTGTTGAACAGTGTCTATGGGCCTGGCTCCACCTGAGGCACAGGGGACAGAAGCCATCATCTCTCCTTTTCAAGCTGGCCATCTCTCTCATCACTCTGCTGCCCACAGTGTAGGAAAGATAAAAACAGCGAGCTAAGTATGAAATTTCAAGGAAAGCACAGCATCATGGGGCTCAGCGCAGGGGCAAATATGCCAGCATGAGTAGCCAGGATTAAGAGAAGTTGGGATGAACTTGGAGGCTGCAAAGAAGGAAGAAGGTTGGAAAGAGGATCCTGGGATGTGACTCACAGCCATCTGCCCCAAACTTAATACCCAATTTGCATTTCTGGCTTCTAAGCTTGCCTGGAAATCTCCTTGCCCCAACCATTGCTCCTGCTTGTAGAGCAGTGGGGAGGGCTCTTGTAACTATGTTTCTGAGCCTTAAATACCTGACTCAATTCCCACAGGAGGAAATGTTTCAATTTGAAGGAAACAGCTACAATAGCAGACAAACACCGGTTTTACTACTTAATGTTTTCCTTCTTTTTTTGAGATCCCAGAGCATCTTGTAACTTATTATGAAGGTGAGTCTGACCTTGACCTCTTTTCTCCTCTTCCTGAACGCTGTGCTTACAGGCCTGTGCCTGGTTTTCTGCAGCGCTGGCTTTCAAATCTGAGACACACACACTAGGCAAGCACTCAGCCAACTCAGCTGCATGCACAGTCTATGCTGTGTCTTGAAGGCATATATTGTGCTTTCTCATTGGTCCATCCCCAGATGCAGTTTCCTCAGAGAACAGGTCAGGCATCCTCAGCACCATCTCCTTGGGGTTTGCTAGGATATGCAATGTCAGCACAGTGTTTACTGGCTTGAGATTACTAGAGCCACTAGGCAGACCCACTAGGATGTACTGTATACTTGGCCTGCGCACATGGTCTGGTCATTGCTTTGGTGTCTTTCTCATTCAGAAGAGGCAATTATAATACTTGCTATAGCCAAGTTTTTTTTGGGGGGGATATAAGCCCTTGATGTAATACCTGCATGTTGTTTATATCAGAATTTTTAATTTTTTTAGTTTTATTTTCTGTGTATGGGAATTTTGCCTCCATGTGTATTTACTATGTGTATGTCTGGGGCCTGCAGAGGTCAGAAAAGGGCCTGGGTCCCTGGAACTGAAATTACAGGTGGTTGTGAGCTGCCATGTGGATGTTAGGAAATAAACCTCGATCCTCTGCAAAAGCAGCAAGTGCTCTTAACCACCAAGCCACCTCTCCAGCCACTATACATGGAATTTTTTTAAACATTATAAAACAAAGAATGTACTGTACAAAACAGTTCACTGTGTAAAGTTCTCATATCTTAGGGCATAGCACACTTTCCCTGGACAATCCTTTATTTGCTCGCTCTCTGGAACATCTATTTGGTGCTTTATGTCACATAGTACAGATACAGTGGCCAGTAACAAGCAGATGCAGCCTGATGGAAATCAGTCACATGATGAAGGCAGATGGGTAATCCAGCACTTACCTATAAAGCCAGATTACCACGATGCCATATGTTTAAAAGGCAGAAGGTCGGTGATGGTGAGAGAGAAGAAAATATTCACTAAGAAGGCAAGAACAGGCAAAAACTGGAAACCCCAGGTGAGGGGTTCACTTCTGCCTAGTAGGTCAGCAGACCCCATTCAAACAAGGCAATGACACTGTAAAGGGTTAGTTAGAATTCAAGAGCGGGGATGGAGGCAGAGCCTGACTCTAAGACAGGGCTTGGCTTTTAAACTGTGGCTCAAGTAGAATTATTCTGAATGGGTAGCCAAATCCATCAGTATCTCACGTCTTAGGCCAGTGATCTCAGCTGGCCAGAGATGGAAAATCTGCTCTCCTCATTTCAGAAGCTATCTTTCTATCCTGGGAAACTTGGAGATAATCCCAGAGTTTTTAAGTACCCACAGCACACCCAAGGCATTAGAACTTTCAGCGAGGGCTTTCTAAGGTTCTGCAGTCACAATAGTTTGAGTGTGTCATTTCCTTTCCAGCTCTGGCCCCAACCTTTGCCACAGTACCCAATCAAAGCACTTTTTGTTTGAAGATGACCTGTATATTTAAAATATATCTCTTTTTGACCTTGAAAACATGCCTAATATGACTGTAAGTTCAATCATTATAGGTGACTAATTATTAACCTGCATTTCCTTATTATCCTTAACAGTTGTTAATAAACAGTCTTTCAGGGACTAGAAATTTGCTTTACAATTTTAAATGAGGTCTAGAGGGGTACAATACCTTGAACAAGAGTAGAAATGCATGGACAGTCTGTTTTAACAAGATTAATCTCAAACTTTATCAATATTCAAAACTGGTATACAATATACAAAATCCAATCCAAATTAAAACTAGTAGTTGCTTTTTAAAAAAGTAGATTCAATAATCTACCTTTTATCCTATCAGATCTATATCCCCCTTTTTTTCACAGAGGGTCTTGTGGGCCACATGAACGATTACAGTCTTCAGCTTAAGAGCCGGCAGGAAGAATGATTGATTTGGGATCTTTAAAAGCATAGACTAACAACACAGCATTGACAAATGAAAACTGCTGGTCCCTTGTACTAACATGGTGATGGGGAAAAGAGACACGTGAGTTTAGAAGTTAACACAGCTGGTTCATAGAGCAAATATGCATGAGAGAGAAAGATGAAATTGCCTTCTAGGTTTCTGACTTAGAGAACTGGGTGGGTAGGGATGCTCATGACCACAGTGACATTAGAAAGGACAGAGTAGGGCCTTTTGAGCATACCAAGATTAAGATCCGTAGAAGCATCCAAGCAAGGCTGGTATATTGACAGTCAGGTCTACGTATTCGAAACCAGGTTAATATTTGAATCACTGAGGATAAAATTGAAGCCATGGAAATAAAGGAACAACGTAGGTAGAAAGCATAGAGTAAAAGGACGATAATCATGGACAAGTCGTGCTTGTACAACCGAGTCTCAGCCAGTTCCAGAACTTAGGGATGTAACAGATTGGGCAGAGACGATGAAGTCATCTAGACAGAGAGGAAAGGAAACAGATAGCCAAGGCTAAGGAATGTCACTGAGATGTCAAATCAGCAAACTGAACAGTCGCTGCTGTGTTTAACACAGCAGCTACTGATCATCTGATCAAGCCAACAATGCCTGTTATAATAATTACTTTAGGAACAGGTTGAGGACCAAGAGGTAAGGAAATGAACTCTTGGAATCAAGAAAACAAAAGGGCGCAATGTAAAGAAAGGGGCAGGACGATGCGCGTGGGGAGGCAGACGACAGTGTCATGAAAGAGTTTGAGGGAACAGGTTCGGTTTTGATCATTTTTTTATTACAGAGGGCTCTGAGTATGTTTAGATGCCGATGAAAAGCAAACTGGCTTCAAGAAAAGCTTAATGGGAAGGATAAAAAGGTCATATTCGGTCCTTGTGAAATCCCAGCTTCCCCAGAGCTCGAAGTGAGCCTGGACGAGTGTTCTGGAAACTAAAGCCCCCTTCTGTCATCTGCAGGGAAATGCAGCAGTGATGGAGCTGGCAAGGTGCTGCGAGTGGGATGATGCATGTCACAGAGAAGGACTTCTGCCATCGCCTAACACCAGCAAGTGTCTTCTACAGATAATTAAAGCTATTCATCTCGATTCTTCCAAACCCTGCTTTTATCCCATTAGCTCAGTAGACGCCCACATGTAGCCAGCTAGCCCTGACCTTGTTCTTTCTTTCAGTTCTGAACTCCTGAAGGATAAACATCCATCCAAGCCATCTGACCTAGTTCTGAAAAACTCTCCAGTAGTTTAACATGTGCACTTCCTGCCACTTCCTCCAGGATAGCTTCATGATATACACATTTCCTCAGCAAGGTAAAGTCTGCGCATCTCTCGTATACTGGGTCTTTCTTTCAGGTGCAGCAAGTACTCCTAAATTGTTCAATTTATTGACAAGTGTCCATTTTCCTGAAGAGATATGAAGAAAGATCTGTTTGTTTCAGATAGATCACTCATGACAGAGCAAAGAAATGATGCAATACAAGTCTAGTTCAATGAGTCAGTAAGTTTGCTCCATCACTTACAGGAACGTGGTTGACTTAAAAGCAGTTGCATCACGGAAAAGCAACAACCCAGAAGGCTACAAACTTAATGTCCAACTTTCATTTCAGGTTTCTAATCTTGCTTGGGAATCTCCTCGCTCCAGCCATTGTTCCTGCTTGTAGAGCAGTAGGGAGGGCTCTTGCAACTATGTTTCTGAGGCTTAAATGCCTGCCTCAATTCCCACAGGAGGAAATGTTTCAATTTAAAGGAAACAGCTTCAGTAGCATATAAACACTGATTTTACTACCTAATGTCTTCCTTCTTTTTTTGAGATCTGATCTCCTGTATCCCAGAGCATCTTGTAACTTATTATGAAGGTGAGTCTGACCTTGAGCTTCTGGTCCTCTTTCCTCCACTTCCTGAATGCTGTGTTTATAGGCATGTGCCCGGTTTTATGCAATGGTGGATTTCAAACTTGAGACACACACGCTAGGCAAGCACTCAGCCAATTTAGCTGCGTGCACAGTCGGTCCTGTGTCTCCCTGAAGGCATAAATTGTGCCTTCTCATTGGTCCATTACCAAGGAGAGCACAAAAGCAGATGCTTACAGACTGGATGGGCCTGTTCTCCACTCACAAATTCTACAGCTCCGATGCTTCTGTGGCAGTGCCTTCTACTCACTGGGCAGTGATTGACTGGACCTGGGCACAAGCTTTCTGCTCAAGATGACCTTGCACTGGTCATCTTCCTCAGAGGGTGGCAGAGCAAAGCGAAGCAAGTCCCCTTACTCACGGGCCACGAAGGAAGTTCTCACATCAGAATTAGACAGAGACATTCATATTTAACAGTCATTACAAAATTTACAAGACTTTTATGATAGCTTACATTAAGGTTTTTGGAGTATAATTGGAAAATTGGAATCCAGGACACGGTCTACTGTTTAGGTGGCAAAGGGTGTACACATTTACATTAGATTCACTTATGTTCCATAATATGCCCCATATCCTTCCCCATTCATGCCTGGAACTCAGATCTGCAGAGTGGTCATATGCCTGTGACTTGGAAAATCTCGTGGCTGTAATTTGCATATTCCTTGGGGATGGAGTTATAATAACTGTGTAGAAATGAAAATTCCTTACACTAACTTTGGTTATTTTATTTGAGCAGAACAAAAAAGACTTGCAAGTTGGGCAGACGTGAAGTTCTCGAGGACTCCCACAGAACAGAGGGAGGTAAAGAAATGAGTTGATTGGCTACAGTTATGGGCAACGGGGCCGTGGCTCAGAACATCACCAGCTCTTTGTTCATAGCTTCATCAGGTGATGGGAAGAGAGCCCTCCTGCAGCCAGGCAAAGCTCAGTTATTGCCATTCAACTCCCTCTGCTCTGCTGGCCCAACGCAGATGCCTTGTCCAAATGCCTGCTGCCTACACAAACCCCACCTACCAATTCTCCTCTTTGATATAGATCCCACCAAGAGTTTGACTAAAACGCAGGGCACGGGTACCACCCCATCACCACCAGCCTGGATTTCCTATTACATATCATGCATAGGTTATGGTGCCCTCATGACCATGCATGAGTTCCTGTCATTCTAGCCAAAGGGGCCATTTAGTATTCAGCAGATGGCTGCACACAGACATTTAAAACCAAGAGAACACAGTGCACCAGGGAGACTGTGATGACTGTGAGGACAATGCCAAGAGTTTGGCTCCTAATCCAGGCTTCTGGTCCAGCCACCCCCCTTACACCAACTAAACATCATATGGTTGCAGAGCAAGCCGGGTGAAGAATGCATCCATTTCAACTAAATAGCCTGGCTCGTCTAATGAGGTCTCTGTATTACTCAATGTGTTTATCCACAAGTGACAAGAAGTATTAACACCTGCACAGGCGCCTCCATAGTCAGCTAGTAGGTAATTTAGTGCCCCACAAGCTGACTACACTCAGCAGGGAGCATGAATGCATGTCTGGAAGTTCAGTTACTAGCCTAGTCTAACAAGGAAGAAGGCCAAAGGAGGGGATACTAAAAATAGAGGTCGCTGCTGTCTTCCACCTTAAGGAATTGCGCAAAGTGTATGCTGTGCAAACCCAGTGGGGAAATCCATCAGCATTTCTTTGGCAGCCCATCAGTTCCTGCTCTGCCTGATGTTGTCATAGTCTGCTTATGACCCATCAATCTCCCCCCTGGACTTCTAGAAATTCTTACCCGGCATGGTAATAGGATCTTAGAGTGATCAAAAAGCCCGAGGCTGTCAGAATCCTTCCCTGATTTTCCTTGAAGATGAAATACTTTAGACTAGAATAACAATTAGCCACCTGTAGCATGAGACTTGTGAAAGCCATGATTAAACATCTCATGAGAGTTCATTACAGTCCTAAAACAATGGAGGACCATCGTCTCTGCGACAGACCGCATTTTGCTAACTACAGTTATGATCGATAGCACAAAAGGAAACAATTAGCTTCTAAGGCCGCCTTGCATTATAACTCTTATACAGTTATAATGTCCCGGGGAAGACCTAAGATCAGCTATGACTTCCCATAGCAAGCAGGCCAAATTTTGTATCTCCCTCAGTTTATTCTAGGTCACAAGAATAACTCAGAATTTGATTCTGGGAAATCTATCAAAAACCAAAAGTTCAAAATCTCAAATAAGATCACCACTCCCCACGAGAGACTCATGCATCTAACCCAAATGATAAACCTGACAGCTACAGTAAACAAAGGAAGTCAGACAGCTGTAAGAAGCATCCTCACTCATCCATGGAGAAGACTCTGCTTCCTAACGAGAGGCTCAGAAATGCTGTTTTCTGCCGAGGAGATCAGTTCTCTAACACAGTCTGGCTTGAGGAAAGGAGTGGATTCTCATTGTGCATAACCACAGTTTTGATGTTAATGCTCAATGCTTTGAAAACCTCACACTGCCTTCCTAAACTGGACCCTAAACATCCCTTCACTGGATTTAGTTCTTTAAAATTCCCCACAATTCGTCCCCTTATTTTCCCCCACCCCCATGTCCCCATAATGACTGCCCAGTGTGGAACAGCTAGTCATTTCACTAAGGCCAGAAAAGTAATTTTGTTTCTTAGAAATACATCTCTCTTTGAGCTCATTGGTTCAGCGTCAAAATTATGTCTTAGCTTCCTTACATAATAACAAGTCACTTTGAATCACAGTTACCATGCAGTGGTATTTTTTAACTCTTAATGACCTTAATTTATTTTATTTAAAGATTTATTTTTAATTATTTTAAAAACATGTGTGTCTGCCTATGTGAACACAGGAGAAGAAAGAGTCCAGAGGTATGGATTCCCCCTGAGCTAGAATGACAGACAGGTGGTTGTGAGGCACTGAACTTGGGGACTAGGAATTGAACTCAGGTCCTCTAGAAGAGTCGCGTATGCGCTTAACTGCTGAACCTTAATTTCTAATGACAGGCTAGGAATCAAGCAGTTCCGAACCATTTCAAGCTAGTATTTTATAAATGAGTCCAATTTAATGACGTCGAGGATATTTTCTCACGACAGAACCTATTTCATGTCTGTGTTCAGATCCTAGAACGTGTAAAGATGTTCACTAGCAGAATTTATTGATTCTCAAACATGGACCAAAGAAGCCAGGACTACACGCGGAAGAAGATAAAAGGTGGCAGGTTGCTGTCCTGAGGCAGTCCACTCAATCAGTGGTTTTTCTAGTTACAGAAAGGAAGCAGGTACAGAGGACAGCGATCCTTTTCCTCTGTAGCCTCTGATGTCATTATTGATTCTCTGTATGTTTTTACTTTTACCACGTATGTACCTGTCTCTCCTATGATGCTCCAGAGAGGAGAAAACAATACCTGCTTTGTCATTGCAGACAAGTGTGTCTCTAGAATGTGTCAGGACACAGATGTAGTGTGGGCTACATCTAGATGGTGAAAGTCTATGAAACAAACATGCTCAGTACTTGGGGTTACCTGTGGACCTACCTAGGCCTTCCATATGCATGATAAAAGCTATTTATGTGTGGACAACTTTAATTGCACTACCCCAATTATTCAACAAAGCAAGGAATTCCCTCTAGTCTCTGTCATGCCTCCTGTCCTCAGCCTCTCCCCCAACACAGAAGGAAATCATACTGGCCAAAGAACAAGTTTCAGAATTTTAACCACATGACTTGGACAATCTGTAAGTAACTGCCACTTGATCCACCAGAAGGCGACTCCGATTCTTAGATTCCAGATATTTTCACCTGCCAACTTTCTCTCCAGTTATTTCCACCCAGTTTATTCATTTTTACCAATTGAGATTGGCTTGCTCACTTGCCACGGAAGAAGTTGAAGACATCCCACTCTAAAACACATAGGTTACTCTCAGTTTAAAACAGACAAACAAAAAAGAAAGAAAAGGCTCACACAATGCAGAGCCGCATTCCTCTGCATCAATTTCACATCTGGCCTGGAGACTGTTTTTAAAACATTCCCAACATTAACTTTGACCCTAAGAGAGGAGGCTTCATGTCCTTCAGTCCCAGAAGACCTTGTCTAAGATGCCACTTATTCACCTCTTTTCAAAAACTGCTCTGAGGATATTTACTTCCCTCCCAGATCATTTCAGTGACACAGGCCAAAAGACCCTGCCCCCTTTCCTTGACTGACTGGCTCTAAATCAGGTTTCAGGTCTACACATTATCATCAGTC
>LOJH01054036.1:12720-23891 GCA_001685095.1 Ellobius talpinus
TGACCGGTAGTAATGATGGAAATCTCTTGGTGGTGTGCTCTGGGATGTGGCCATGAATGAAATCCATGGTTCCCATCCTTGGTGCTTATCTGAAAATTCAGACACTGATCAAGGCACCCCTCATATCTTATCAAACCAATGACCAGGGCAAGTTGGAAACAAGTTATGGATGAAAATCAAACTATGAAATAGGACAGCCTTCCAGGGACAGACTCGGTTTCTAAATCCTTACCACCAGCCATCCAGTTCTCAGGGCTCATATGAACATTTAATGGAGCGATACAAATAGTTAGTCAAGCATGGTGGAGCACACTATTAGGTACGACACACAGGAGGCAGAGGCAGGAGGATCTCTGTGAGTTCCAGACCAGCCAGAGAGCTACAACAGGAGTGAGACCTCAGGTAATTACTGAGTCCATGGCAAGCGTGAGGGAGATAGTGGGCTGATATTGACTGAGCCCAGGCTATCTGTTTTGCATGTGTTTTTACACTTATTTTTATAGCAACCTGCTGAGGCATGCTTCGTCTTCTCTTTTTGGAGATGAGCAAATTGAGGCAGAAATGAGTTCCACCTTTGGGCAAGATCAAACTGGAGAGGAGAGTCACTGTAGGAATCTGAGCCCAGGTTTAACAGAGTCCAAAGACCTCTGTCTCTAGACTGTCATAGCTTCTCACATTGGCTTCAGCAGGATCAATTGATACAGTAGAAGTTTAACCTGGATGTACTGCCATCCAAGTTAGAGATTTTTAATAATAGTCCTTTGCCAGTTTGCTCAAGAACTTAATTGAAAGAATTTTATCTTTTCTTCTCCTATTATTTTTTTTCTAAGCTTTGGTGCCTATAATCCCTTATCTGATAGTGATACCAAATTCAGCCATCAAAAAAATGAATTGAAAACTTGGGAAGGATAATTAATAACCCTTCATACTCTACAGTACATTTGCTTTTGTCCTAAAATAAATGCTACCAATGTTGATTTCGTATTGTATCTGTGTTCTGAGAGCCCCAGGGCCTCACAAGGAAGTCATGCATATAAGGTCAATTTTAAAAAATGTTTGAGACTGGATATCCTAAGATGCACCGTCTGTCTACCAGGGAACACCAGGGTGAACTTACCTCCAAATTAGCCAGGACACACCAGGGGTGTTAAAATTAATTTCCTATTCAGAAACAGCTGGTCATGTTCCCTCTTTGCCTTTGTAAGTAGCTTGTCTATCCTGGTATCTACAAAGGACAGAAGCAGTCCTGGGTGACTCAGTGGATCACCGATTTCCCACAGAAAACACCTCTCTTTCAGTAAAGAAGGAGGGAAATTGGGTCACTGCCTGAGAGCCATGGAACAGAACTGTTATGCACAAACAATTATATAAAAAGCCAGGCCCCACTGAGAATCAACCTCCTAGGACAATAAGGAAAGATGAGAAGAGAGAGCTTTGTAAACAACCAGGTCTGAGGCTCCACGGCCCTGTTGAGAGGCCAAATTCTTCCTGCAGGGTAGCCCTTTATTCAGTCTCTCCGCTAATTTACCCACCCTTTATACAGTCCTGCTCTGTGTAGCCCAGGGCTTTGCAAGGTTCCTGGATAAACAGGGGAATAAGCTGGCTGGTACTCATGAAACACAGGAGTGCTAAAGAGAATTTAGAGAGGGTGACCCATAGAGAATGTAGGGTGAGAGCCAGAAAGAAATGTGAGCCTTTTGGAGAAAACAGTATTAGATACTACACTGTCAAATGTCCAAAAGGACCTTGTAGTATGGCACAGGCAAGAGAATGAGAAATGGATACTGCTTTGTCAGAATTAAAAGCTTTTGTGCATCAAATGACACTATCAAAGCAGTGATAAGACAAATCAGAAATAAGTTTGCAAAGTGTGTGTCCACCAGGGGATTAATATCTGGAACACTTGATGAACTTCCACAACTCAGCAACAGCAAACGTGTCCCTGTTAGAAAACGATCAAAGGACTTGAATTGATTTCTTCTAGAAAGGTGTGCAAATGGCCAACACTCACATGGAAAGACACTAAGCCTCACCGATCATTAAGTAAAAGCAAGGCAAAACCATGTGAGATACAACTTCTTACTCAGGAAGCAGTTACTTAAAACAAAAAAAAAAACGTGGGCAAGGATGTGCCCTTTTGTACAGTTTCCCAAAACTGTAACCCCTTTGTATCGTCAGTAGTATGGGAGTTTCCCAAATAGCTACACAAAGAATTATCAGGTAGTCCAATAAGCTGGCTGTGGCCACCAACCTGAAAGGATTAAAAAGAAGAATGTTTTCCTTGCAAGTATCCATGCATTCATGTTTCACAGACTGTTTTGCACAAAGTCCAATGGTAGATATAATCCAAGTACTCAACAATGGGAGAACAGACAATCAAACTACAGGGCATTCAGTTAGCCCTCTGTATCCTAGGGCTTCACAGTCATCCAGTCAACGACAGATTGAAAGCATTTTTAATGCCTTGTGTCCCTATTGAATACATTCAGACTTTATCCCCTACATGATACAGAAAAACAACTACTTATGTAGAATTTGCATTGTATTGGGTATTTTAAGCAATTTAGAGATGATTTAAAGTATACAAGAAGATGAGTACAGATTCTATGCAAATATTGTACTGTTTTATATAAGGGCCTTGAACATGTTTTTATTTTGGTATCCAGGGGAGGGGGTTTAGCCCATCCCTATGGTTGTTGGGAGATGGCCATATATATCATAGGCTATTAGTCAGTCTTGTAAGGAAGGAGCTGCTGGTACATGGTAATTGATTGTCAACTTTTAACATTATGGGCTGCAGATGAGAATTCCTGCAAAGATGTTGTCTCTCCAAAGGCTGATTGATTAGAATTTCAGCAATGCAGAGAGGTTGGAATGTTGCAGACCCTGAATCTAATGACGATTTATCTTGGGCTGTCATCAGCCCCCTAAAAATCCATTCCTGGTCTACTCCTGTGATGTGGGAAGTCCTGTATATGTGCTGCTCTTATTGATTAATGAATAAAGAATCTTCTTTCGGCCAATGGCTTGGCAGAGTGGAACTAGGTGGGGAAAACTAAACTGAATGCTGGGAGAAAGAAGGTGGAGTTAATGAGCTGCCAGCTGGAACCTTGCTCGTAGGCCACAAGCTTCATAGTAAAATATAAATTAATGGAAATGGGTTAAATTAAGATGTAAGAGCTAGCCAATAAGAAGTTAGAGCTAATAGGTCAAACAGTGATTTAATTAATACAGTTTCTGGGTGGTTCTTTCAGGTCTAAGAAGCTGGAAACAAACACGTGGCCTCTCACAAGACTCCTGCATTGGCTCTAACACCTGTAACTAGTAGATAAAGGCAGACCTAACATCTTGATGAACAAAACCTTTGGAATGAATTAACTTAATCCTATTCTCCATCCATCAAAGGGTTAAGAATGCTATCAGATAGCATCTAAGGCCAACAGCTGAGATTTCTACATCTGTTTATAACCCATCACTTTGATGTTTACACTAGTGTGTTTTTAAAACATGACTTATGAGTTTCTTTGTTCTGTTACTATAAAACCTTAATAAAATTATTTATACATTGAAAGATGAAATTTGGGGTCACTGATAAACCATGCTTCCTCCATCACAGGCTTAAAAGACATCTTATAGTAAAGCAAGACAAACTAGGCTCATTCATGCTGATGACTAAATCTGTTTCTCAAGGATTGGGCTATGTCCCACCTATAATTTTAACTACAAATGGTTCTGTGCTGTCAGTTTCAGGAAATGGTAAACACAGACCCTATCTTTGTTTCAAAAGATTGTTATGACCACCTGTTGTTATGACTACCTTGTTATGCTCACCTTGTAATCATGCCTTTGCCTCAGGAGGTCATGACTAACTTGTTATGCTTTTGTTTTGTTTCTATAACTGCTTATTTTGCCTGCCAAATCCCCCATTTGGAAACTCTGCCCCTAAGATATGAAAACTTTGTCTCCCTCCTATCCAATGCTGACCTCTTGAACCCTACCTTAGGTGGAGGCAGCCTGTGTACACTGGTAAATAAGCTTGCTTTAATTAACTGTTTGCTTTAATTAATTTGGCCACAATGATTTGGGTTTGTGTTCTTTCTCCTTGAATCTTTAGAATTAACAGTCACCTAAATCTGTGTTCCTAGCCATAGTCTCTCATATTTGGATCCAGAATAAACTTTCTCTTAATTCCCTTGAGGTAAGAGCTGCATTTTTGCCTTTGTATTTTGACAAAATAACCAAGGAAATCAACATACAAGTGGGAAAGATAACAGCCAGGTGTAGTGGCACATGCTTTCAATAGCAGCCCTTGGGAGGCAGAAGCAGGTAGATTTATTTAAGTTTGAGATTAGCCTGCTCAACATAGTGAAGTCCAGGACCAAAAGTGATACATAGAGAGAGAGCAAGCATATCTCAAAAGATTAAAAAGAGAGAGAGAGAGAGAAGGAGGAGAGGAAGAGGAGGACAAGAAGGAGGAGGGGAAGGGGGAGGAGGAGAGGAGGAGGAGGGGGAGGAGGAAGAGGAGAGGAGGGAGAGAGGAAGGAGGGGGAGGAAAGATTATTTTCAGCCTGTGGCTGGTTGGCTCCATTACTTTTGGGCTTGAGTTGAGGCAGAACACCACACAGGGAGTTTTCAATGAAACAAATCTGCCCACTTCATGTCAATCAGTAAACAAAGGAGGAAAAGAAAGGGTCTGGGCCCAATATATCTTTAAAGGGCCTGTCCCCAACAGCCTAAT
Organism: Ellobius talpinus; assembly: GCA_001685095.1. Classification (NCBI taxonomy): domain Eukaryota; kingdom Metazoa; phylum Chordata; class Mammalia; order Rodentia; family Cricetidae; genus Ellobius; species Ellobius talpinus. Next base: position 17,459 of record LOJH01054036.1, read on the forward strand.
TTCCTCATATGAAGCCCAGCCTCTTAAAAATTCTATCCACCTTCCAATAGCCCCAGGCTATAACCAATAATTTAACATGTGGTCTTTGGCAGATATTTAAGATTACACTACAGAAGCCCACTTCTTGGTCCCCTAAACTCGCTTCCATGTCTTGTTATAACATGCACTTAACTCATTTCTAAGTGTTCCTAAATCCTTAAAAGTTCCTGCACTGCTTAAGGGTCTCCTTTAGGTTCTTCAGATTTTCCTGGGAAAACTCAAGGCAAACGACATGGGCCTGGGTTAAAGAAAAACAAAAAACATTACAGACTCTAATGTACGATATTGTGAAGGGATTAAACATTCTAAAAAGACTAGGGACTGAGAAAAGGACTGGCATCTTGCTGAGATCTTCACTGCCGCATGAGCTTCCCTTTCACCCCATTAGAGGTGCCTGCTATGTACTTCCTGATCTCCCAGACTTGCTCCTTCAAATGTTCAATGGAAGCCTCTATGGCCCCAGAACTCTCACACTCTGCATGACTGCAAACTAGCAACGTGTGGATACTGCCAACTCTGCCACGAGCTGAAGCAGTAGCCGAGTCTAATTCAAATAACTTTTAACTTCCTAGGTAGCTGAACGCCAGGGTAAATTCTGGTGAAGATCTCTCTAGGTTTCCCTTTGTGAACGACATGTCCCTGTCTCTACTTTCTTCTCAAATTAGTCTTTGAAATGAATTAAAATGTCTACACCTCTCAGCCCTTTGACTTCCGAGATGCCCTCGAAGCATTCTTCCTCTTGTTCGGAAACAGTGGTTTTGTTTTGTGTTTGTTTGTTTGATTTTTTTTCCCACAGAGTCTCGTTATGTAGCCCTGTCTGGACTGCTACTTTCTATAAACTCCTTGCTGATCTCAAACCCATAGCAATCCTCTTGCCTAGGCCTCACAAATGCTGGAATTACAGACATGCACCATTATGTCCGGCATGCCTGCTGTCTTAGTTAGGGTTTCTGTTGCTGTGACGAGACACCATGACCTTATAAAGAAAAATAAGTCTTATAAAGAAAAATATTTAATTGAGGTGGCAATTTACAGTTCAGAGGTTTGGTCCATTATCACCATGATGGGGAGCACAACAGTGTGCAGGCAGACATGGTGCTGGCTACATCTTGATTGGAAGGCAACAGGAAGTGGACTGAGCATCACACTGAGCAAAGTTTGGGTATATAAGAGACCTCAAAGTCCACCTGAACAGCGACACACTACCTCCAACAAGGCCATACCTACTCCAACAAGGCCACACCTCCTGGTAGAGCCACTCCCTTGGGGGGGCATTTTCCTTCAAACCACCACACCTGCCTCCTTTTTAATAATGCTAGTCCACAAAATAGTTGCAAGAGCTTCTGGGCTAGATCATCTACTATAGTCATAGCAATAATCCAACTTCTCTACCAGTATCCCGTGTCAGCCCTTTATGACTGTGACAAAAGAGCCGAGAAAATCCATTTCAAAAAAGAAAGGTTTATTTTGATTCATGGTTTGGTCTATGGTTGTTTGAGAACATCATGAAGGGAGCAGAGAAAAATACTGTAAAGAGGTGCCAGGAAGAGGGGGCAGGGGTCATAATATTCCTTTTCAAGAGCATATTGACCATATTGACCCCTACAATGACTGTAATTCTTTCCCCTAGGCCACACTCCTATATGTTCTATCATATCCAATAGCACCCCAGGCTGGCAACCACATCTTCAACTAAAGACTTGGGAGAGCATTTCAGATTTAAACTATAACATGGTGTATTACGGATGAACCTTGAGGACTTTGTGCTAAGTGAATCAAGCCAACACCAAAGAACAAATACTGGGATTCCATACACACAGTGGTACCTAGCTTACTCGAGTCCATGGAGGCAGAAAGCAGAGTGGATCAGCAATCTGTCAGGTGGCTTGTCAGCCCATCATACCTGGTAGACTAAGTCCCCAGAGGAACTGGTACTTGGGGTCTTTGCTCCATGGCACCACATAGCAATCTTCTAGCCTATTTTGCTACCTCAGTCTCTTGGGGAGAACTGATTATGATTGAGGGAAGGCTGACCATGTCAGTCCATATAAGCAAAATCTATAATGGAAGAAAGTTAACACCTAAAACCTATCCCCTCTTACTAATGATAATAACCCCCCCCAATAAATATGTCTGGTGCAAAGATGAGAACATGCCTGCACTAAAACTACCAGTGAAGACTAGTTTTCTGTCAACTTGACTCAAAACTAGAGTCAACAGAGAGGAGTGAACAGCAAATGAGAAAATGCAACTAAGATCAGGGTTTGTAGGCAAGCCTGCAGGGTATTTTCTTAATTAGGATTGATGGGCTAGGGCCCAGCCCACTGTGCGTGGTTCTACACATGGGCTGGTGGTCCTGGGTTCTATAAGAAAGCAAAAGGATCAAACCAAGGTGAGCAAGCAGTACTCATCCATGTCCTATGCTTCAACTTCTGCCTCTAGGTTCCTGTCTGGCTTGAGTTCTCGTCCTATCTGTTTTGGATGATGAACTGTGATCAGGAAGTATGAGCGAAATATACCCTTTTCTTCCCAAGTTGCTTTTGGTCATTGTATTTCATCACAGCAATAGTAACCCTAATTACCCCATATTTATTGATACACAGCACCCTGTGGTACAACAAAGCACTGTGCCAGGTTCTTCTAACAGGTGTCCTGCTCTCTCCTTTCTTCTTTGCTGTACCTCATATTTGCTGGAGGGGAGAATTTCCTTAGTTTTTAGTTAAGTAGCAATAGGGAAGTTGGGGATGATGGTGGAAGCCATTCTGATGCTCCTGGTAGAGAAAAGAAGACACACCTACGGGTGAGAAAGACTATTCCCTGATTGTGGGTAACGCGATCACTGCCTCACAGAAGCTCCTCTTTCACTCACAAAAGCCCTTCATGTTCTACAATACAATTTCTCAACAAGCTCAAAATGCTATGTTTTCTTCTAAAAGTTTATACTTGAAATTGCAATCTGTGATCAAACATTAACCTTTTGTATGAAACAGGAGATTTAATGCCGGGCGATGGTGGCACATGACTTTAACCCAGTACTTGGAATGCAGAGGTAGGTCGACTTTTGTGAGTTCAAGGCCAGCCTGCTTTACAGAGTGAGTTACAGGACAACCAAGGCTGTTACATAGAGAAAACCTGTCTCAAAGGAAGAGGAGGATGAAGGAGAAGAGGAGGAGGAAAATAGAAGATTTAAGTCAAGATCCACTTTTTTTGTTTTATGCAGACTGAGTACAGTGTATTTATATATCTAAGAATGTGCATGAACATACATGTAACAATCATTAAAGAAAAGGAAATCATGAATTTGAGAGAGAGCAAGGGGAGGGAGTACACGAAAGAGCTTGGAAGTGGGGGAAGGGAAGGAGGAGATGATGTGAGCATATTATAATTTTTTAATTAAAAAATTAAAAGTTGCTTAAAATATTCTAGGTTTTGCCTTTCCTTATATATTTTAGCATAATCTTATCTTCATCCACAAGAAGATCATCTTGGTAATAGGACATAAACTATATTAAAATATGTATTCATTTCAGTAGACTGCTTTGCTACATTGATTATCCAAATCTATGAGAACAGTGTCTCTATTGATTTGGGTTTTCTTTGATTTCTTTCATCAGTATTCTGTAGTTTGTTGGAGTATTTTATAGTGGTTTTAAAATATTATACCTAGAATTTCAATGTTTTTTCATGACTACACAGTTTCACATTCTTAATTCTAGTTTCTAAGTGTTCATTATTTTTCACAGGTATGCCACCTGCAGAGGATACTTTTATTTTTTTTTTACTTTGTGGTTAGCAAGTCTTGCATTACCCTTTCTTGTCTTATTACAGAGGTAAGAGCTCCCTGTACTATGTTTCTGAGGGGGAGGGTGATGAATATAGACTTCTTTATTTCTGATCTTAGAGATTCTTTGTTGGGGTTTCTATTGCTGTGACAAAATACAATGGCCAAAGGTGTTTGGGGGAGGAATGGGTTTATTTGGCTTATTCTTCAACATCATAGTTCATCATCAAAGGAAGTCGGGGCAGGAACTCAAGTAGGGCAAGAACCTGGAGGCAGGAACTGATACAGAGGTCACGGGGGAATGCTGCTTACTGGGTTGCTCTTTAGGGCTTGCTCTGCTTACTTTCTTATAGGTCCCTGAGTCACCAGTCCAAAGATAGCTCTACCTACCAAGAGCTGGGTCCTCCCACCTCAATCATCAATCTGGAAAATGCACCATGACTTCCTCCAAGCTGATCTGTGTTCTGAAGTGTGTTCTCAATTGAAGTTTCTGTTTCTCATATGACTCCAGTTTGTGTCAAGTTGACCAAAACTAAGGAGCAAGAGGTGGGAAGGGGCCCTGTGTTTCAACATGAAATGTGTTGTAACTTCTCAGACTCTCTGATATCTGGATGTCCAGTTGGAAAAATTCCTACTATACTCCTTATTTTCTAGTTGTTTGGAATATAAATGGGTATTGGGTTATGTCAGAGACTTTTTCTACATCAGGTGGCATGATAATGTGAGTCTTCTTTTTGAGTCTGTTGATATGCTATGTTACATTGATTGGTTTTAATAAATTGTACTAGCCTTGCAGACCTGAAATAATCCTTGGTCAATCATGATGCATGTATGACATTTTCATATGATGTTGAATTCAGTATTTTACTTATTTTTGTGGTATCTTCCTTGTATATTTTTTACCTGGTTTTTGTATTGGATCAATAATGGCCTCATTAAAAATGGAAATATTATTTCCTATATTTTCTAGAAGTCATTGAATAGAACTGGTGTCAATTTTACTTCAAAATTTCAGTAGCATTTTTCAGTGAAACTATCTTGACTTGAGATTTCTCTTTTGAAAGACTTTAAATTAGGAATCAATTATGAGAATTATAGAGCTCTCTGAAGGATCTATTTCATATTGGGGTTGTTCTAGTTACTCTCTCTTGTTGTGTGGAAACACTGCCCGGAAACAACCTGAGGAGGAAAGAGTTTATTTAGCTCACAGGTTACAGCCCAGTATTTGAGGAAGTTGGGGCAAAAACTCCAGCAGAAACAGAGGCAGGCCTCATGGAGGAAGGCTGCTTCCTGGCTCAACCTTCACGGCTTGCTCAGTTTGCTGTCTTATAAAACCAGGGCCATGTATCCAGAGGTGGCATCGTCCACAGTGGGCGGGACCCTTTCACATCAATCATTAGTTAAGAAACACCTACAGGACCACCTGATGGAGGAAACATCACAATCGAGGTTTCTTCTTGCCAAGTGGCTGCAGTTTGCTGCAGGTTGACAAAACCGAACCAGCACGGGGAAGCTGTGGTGGCTTGTATGCTTCTTTTCTTGTTTCTTTTTGTGCAGGAACTTATCTTTTTCATCTAGGTCTTTTTCTTGACTGGAGTAGCTGTTGGAATTCTCTTCTTAACCTCTTGGCATTTACAGGAGCTGTAGTATATTGTTTTGCCTTGAGACTAGCCATTTCTGCCCTTTCCTTGTCTGTATTATTGATTGGTTGGTTTCTTTTTATTGTTGTGTTCGAAGAATCAGCTATTTATTTCATTGTATTTCTCATATTTTTTTTTCCGTTTCCAAATGCCTGAAAGAAAACTGGGGGAGGACTTGACGAGATGCTTTGGCGGGTAAATGCCCTAGTTAGCAAGGCTGATGGTCCAACTCCTGACAACCTGAGCTGAATCCTTAGAACCCATGTGGTAGAAGCAGAGAATTAACTTCCTTGAGTTGCCCTCTAATATCCACATACATGTAATGAGTCATTTGAGCATACACACACACACACACACTAAATGTTAAAAAAATACAAGTGTCTAAAGAGATGGCTCAGTAGTTAAGAGTGTGCAATGCTCTTACAGGCACCAGAATTTGGCTCCCAGCACTCACGTGGGGTGGCTCACCACCACCTGTAATTCCAACTACAGGGGATCCAACACCTCTGGTCTCTTTAGGTACTTTCCCTCAGGTAGGTATTCTCCCAACACGCATGCATGCATGCATGCATGCATGCACACATATACACATGCAACTCAAAAGAACCTTTAAAAATTCCATGTGTGTGTGCTGTGTGAGTGTGTGTATGCATGCTCACGTGTGTGTGCGTGCCATGTGTATGTGTGTACCTTTGAAAGCCAGAGGCTGGTGTTGGTCATCTTTTTCAATCACATGCCACATCCCAAGGCAATACCTCTCACTGAACCTGGAGCTTGCTGATTTGGCCAGTCTAGTTAGCCGGCTTGGTCCAGAGATCTTTAGTCTCTGCCTCCCAACAGCTGTATTACTGGAGAGCTTCCCTACTTTTGTGTTTCCACCTGGGTCCTGAGATCTGAACTCCAGACCTCACACTGATGTAGGAGAGTCATCTGTCTATGTGTTACTTTCATTGGTTAATAATGAAACTGCCTT
>LOJH01054038.1:5630-22317 GCA_001685095.1 Ellobius talpinus
GGCTCCAAAGCTACAGAGAAACCCTGTCTCAAAAAACAAACAAACAAAAAAAGAAAAAAAAAATTGTGACTTGCCTACAGAAGAATTAGGCCAGGCATGGTAGTAAACACCTTTAATGCCAGCACTTGGGAAACAGAGGTAGGCAGATCATGGAGCCAACATCATCTACATAGCAAATTCCAGGCCAGAAAAACTACGGTGAGACCCTATCTCAAAAAACCAATCTTCCCTTATGGAACTGGAGAGATAGTTCAGTGGTTAGGGCACTGGTTGTTTTTTATAGGGGACCAGTATTCAGTTCCCAGCACCCATATGGTGGCTCACAACAGGAAGTAACTCTGGTCCAAGGGGATCTACTGCCCATTTCTGGTCTCAATGGGCACCAGACACACAAGTGGCACATAGATCCATGTGCAGGCAAAACATCCATACATATAAAATAAGATCACTGCTGTGAGCTGAGAGGTATAGTGGGCAAAGATTACAGAGTGGTGACAGGTGTTTAATGTGGACTGTTGAATACATGGCTGAGAAAAACCATATACTTGGTAGCAGCTGTAGTCAGCTTGCCGATACACATACATACTCCTTTATCTACCTATCCCCTTTAAAATAAACCAACTGGATTTAAAAGAATCAGATTTTAATTTGTCATGTGCATCTATATAGATGAAAATATTCACAGAGGCTTGTTTGATTCCTGTTCCTACATAAAGAGAAAGTATGCTGAATAAAAAAATGTTCTTTTACCCACCCAACCCCCCTGTCAGGGATGGAAAAGTGCATGTGTATTCCATGATGGGGCTTCAATCTTCATGAATGTTGAAGAGCTTGGCTACTTCATTGAGATCTTCATGCTGCTCACCGTCCTTAATGATCTGAGGGGTAGAGTAAACAATAGGTTCTTAACTCATTCCATGTGCACCCAGCCCTGGCTCACACAATGGGGCTGCCTGGGCTAGTCTCCAGTTACACACTGGGAGGGGATTGTGGGAACAGCTTTCTACTAGCCCCAAATGAGCAGCTTGACAACTCTCAGGCTACCCAGCCAAGTTTCAAATCAAAAAGAAATGTTTCTGAGCCAAGGTTTTGCCTTTGTTTTGCTTAAGTACAATCTGACCTTGGTGGACAATGCAACTCAGGGCACCTGGTGAAGTCACAGGAATATCTTCCAAGCCCCACTTTCCATCTTCTAAGGGTCTTGACAGGCACCTACCTTCCTTGCAATTGGCATTCGGTTAAAGACGTTCCATAACACAATCCCCACGACTACTTTGTCCCTGAGGTAGAAGATGACACCTTTGCCGTAGTCCTCCCCTTCAACAGGGGCCTGTGGGACTGCAGGGGTACTGGGGGGAATTGAGATTTCAGAGGCTTCTGACTCTGTCTCACTCTCCGAGCGGATTCCGGTCCCTGTAGCCAATCCCACAAACAAATACAAAACCCAAGTTCAGTTATTTTGACTTTGGAAAATTCTAGAAGGCAAATATCTGTATGTGTGTGTAGGTAAACATGTGTATGTGCATGTGACAACATGGGTGTCATTCTTCAGGATTGCGTTTTTGAGACAGGGCCTTTCTTAATGGCCAGGAACTCAACAGGCTACGTTGGCTGGCCAGCAAGCCCCAGCAAACCTGTTTTTGCATCCCCAGTATTGGAATTTGAACAGTGTGACAACATTTACCTTTTAAAATGTGGTTTATGGGGATTGAACTCAGGTCCTCATACTTGCGAGGCAAGCACTTTTATCAACTGAACTATTTTCCCAGCCTGAAAAGTTTCTTTTGAAACTGGCTTAAAGCTACTTCTAGATAGTTTGTTTTCCAATATTCCTCAGAATATTCTTGAGCCACTTTCAATTAACACAGGCCGAGGGAAGTTCCTTCTTGACACCTCCTGGGCACTGATGAACCTAACCTTGCACTTTTCTACTTCATTTACATCCCATGCTATAGACATTTCTAGGATCAGGATCTTTCCCAACTGGAAAGGGTTTGAACCTCTCCTCTCAGAAACATTCACTACTGTACTGTTATTTTGTTGCTGTTGATTTGATACATGCTACAGTCATTTGGGAAGACAGAAGAACATCAGTTCTGGATCTGCCTCCATCAGATTGGCCTGTAGGAAAGTCTGTGGGGGCATTTTCCTGATTACTGATTGATGTGGGAGGGCTCAAGCCTCAGACAGCAAGTGCTGGGGTTACCACTCCCTGGCTGGTGGTTTTTCCTTGTATAAGCAGGCTAACCAAGCCATGGGTTAAGTCCATAAACATCGTTCCTCTACACTCTCTGCTTTGGTTCCTGCCCCGTTTAAATCTCTGTGTTGGAGTCACTAAGTGGTGGACTGTGATCAGGACATTTAAGCCAAATCAACCTGTCCCTTCATAAGTGGCATTTGGTCATGGTCTTTATCACAGAAATAGAAAGCAAACTAGGACAATGATTCAGGACAGTAGCTACTTGCCACATACAGCTATTCAATGAAAACTGTTAGTAATAAAACAAACCATAGAATTCAGGGTTGTTTTTCTTTTCTGAGACAGGGTTTTATGTGGATCAGTCTGACCTCAAACTTACAGATAATGTCTTGCTTTCTCCTTTTTTTGAGGCAGAGTCTCATGTGACTCATCCCTTAAAATAAACTTTTTTGGATTTTTGAGATTGGGTTGCTATTTAGCCCTGACTATCATAGAACTCTCTTTGTAGACTAAGCTGGCCTCGAACTTGCTTTCTCCTTCTTAAAAAGTAACTTGCCCATGAAACACATCTGGCAAAAAAGGACAGTTAAATAACTTAAGCCAAGGTCATGGAATAAGGCCAAGGAGCTAATGAAAGAGACACATGTAGGAGGAAAGCCCATTCCAAGAATGGTGCCTTCCATCTGAAGCAAACCTGGCATCCAGATCCGACAACCAAATTAGATTCAACTTAAGAACTCCTTAGCCCAATGCTTTACTTCCCAGGGTCCAGGGAAGACACCAGGCCCTAAGGGGTTCTCGCTTCTGGTTCTTGAGATTATTATGAAGTGGGCAATATAAAGAAAAAAAATCCCTAAAAAAATCCGGGTTTGCTTCATCACTTAGATTTTTCTCAGCCCCAGAAGATAAACTGGAGTGACTGAACAGGCTGTGGCCCACTGTCTAGGATGGATAGCTACAATATCAGAGTCTGTGCTTTGACCAGGATCTCAGAGCACCAGAGTGGGAAGTTTGGGTTTGGTTACCTTTTTCCTTTTTTGAGAGAGGGCTCTCTATGTAGTCCTGGCTGTCCTGGAAATCACTCTGTAGATCAGGCTGACCTCAAACTCAGAGAGATCCACCTGCCTATGGCTCCTGAGTGTTGGGATTAAAGGCATGTGCCACCACCGCCCAGTGGGTTTGGTTAATTTAAATCACAATATAGATGGTTTAAACACCAGATCCCTCTGGCCCATACAGAATCAACTTGTTCAGGAGAATTCAGATGCACTGCTTCTTAACATTCTTCCTAGAGAAGTGGTTGGGCTTCCGTACCTGACTTCTCCGTGGCAGATTTTGGGTTGTCTTGTGCAGTTGCTTTTGCAAAAACACCAACTGTGGGCAAACTACTGTCCACAAGACCAATAGCTTCATAGCCAACATCAGGACCCAGATCACTCCTGTGGAAGGAAAGAGAAGAGGACATTTTGTCAAAGGACCATAAGTGACGGCACAGTAGCACATTCTCTTCGTGACACTGTACTTTTACGCCAGTCAAATAATTCAGGATTTATAAGAGGAATGCCAAACAGATTTACTGTCACTGGGACATCTGAGGATAAGTGTGAGGGAGCAGGATTATCTCAAACAGCATTTTTCCCCTCAAGAAGCTACAATACACAACATACCTACACCCACATAAAATGATTTAAACTTCCTGAATTTTATTTTGTTTTTATCCCATCCAACATTTAGGGTAGGATAGGTTCCCACCATTTTGTTTGTGTTTGAGACATGGTTTCTGTGTAGCCCTGGCTGTCCTAGAACTCCCTCTGTAGACCAGGCTGGCCTCAAACTCATAAAGATCTGTCTGCCTCTAACTCCTGAGTGCTGGGATTATAGGCACAAGCCACCACACCAGGCCTAGGTTCCCCACTCTTGAAACACTCTAATTTTCTTTTCTTTTTCTTTTTTTGTTTTGTCAAGACTGTGTCGCCTCAGCTGTCCTGAAACTGGCTCTATACAGAACTTGTTCTGTAGACTTGGAACTCCCTCTGTAGACAAGGCTGGCCTTGACCTCAGAGATACACCTGTGTCTGCCTCCTGAGCAAATGGGATTAAAAGCTAATTTTCTTTAGCTCAAATTAAAACTCTTTTTTGAAGCTTTAAAATGTGTCCCTACTGGATGAAAGTTGGGATTTAATGACTAGAGTTTCATTCACTAAATAGCAGTCACTCCTTGGCCTTCACCTGGCATGCTTTCCTTCTTGTATATACGTGAATGCATGTGTTATGGCACACGTGGAGGTCAGAAGACAACCTGTGGGCAAATCAAGGTCATCAAGCTTGGTAACAAAAACTTTTTACTGGGCTGGAGAGATGGCTCAGTGGTTAAGAGCATTGCCTGCTCTTCCAAANCACACAGACAGAATATTGTATACATAATAAATAAATATTAAAAAAACAAAAAACAAAAAAACTTTTTACTTACTGATCCATCTCACTGCACCCCATTACTACATACATCTTGCTGCCATTATTATGGTTTGGAGTAATAATCTAAGATACTGCTTCTCCTAGTACACATTTTATCTTCTTTGCCACAATAGATAATTAAATTATATCTTCGGGGGATTATATCTTCAAAGAAGAATAAACAGCAAATCCTTAGAGTCTGTACCTAGGCCCTAACTGATAACTCTATGGACTCACCTTTCCTAACTGTGTTGTATGTGCTGACCTAGAAATTTATGTTAACTTTTGGCCACTCACTCATAAAACTGTGTGACTGTCCTAAAAGGTACTTCTATTAGCTGTAAATTATCTCCAGCATCAACTTAGTCTTTTGAAAGCTTGACGTTTTCATTTCTGTACTCCACATTTCCATTTCTTTAGAGTACTGGACATTGGACCCAGGACCCTTTCCATGTTAAGTGCTCTACCACTAAGATATACTCCTCTCGCTTTAAAATCTGAGTCAGGATCCTGCTACAATGTTCCAGAATAACCTTAAACTTGAGGTCTTCCTGCCTCAGCTCTTTAGTAGGTGGAATTAGTCAGGCACAGTTCCAGCTAACCTTATCTTCCAATTCAAATCAATCAAGATCAAAGTGTACTAAACAGGGCCAACCCTGAGGACTTGAGAATGTTCAGTACTTATCATTATTAATCAATCAATAAATCACCCTCCCTCTTTCTCTTTTTCCTTTGAGAGACAAGGTGGTTTTGTTTTGTGCTCTGTGTTTTCACATGTATGGGTATTTTGTCTATATGTTGTCTGTAGGTCACGGTCACATGCATGCCTGTTGCCCATGGAGGCCAGAAGACTGTGTTGGATCCCAGCCCATTCTAAACTTTTTTTATTGTTTTTTTTGAGATAGGGTTTCTCTGTGTAGCTTTGGAGCTGGTTCTGGCACTCATGCTGTAGACCAGGTTGGGCTCAAACTCACAGAGATCTGCCTGCCTCTGCCTCCCAAGTGCTGGGATTAAAGACATGCACCACCAATGCCTAGCTCCATTCTACTCTTTTTAAATTCAAACTGTCTTATAGGCCTGTGAATTGCTGATCTTTTTTGTTTGTTAAATCACTGAAATAGGGTCTCACTATGTAGGTCCAGCTAGTCTAGAACTTGCTATGTAGATCAAGCTGTCCTTAAACTCATAGAAATTTGCCTACTTCTGTTTAACAAGTGCTGGGATTAAAGGTGTATGCCACCATTCCAAACAAATTGCTGGTCTTAAAAGCTACATATGAGTGGTCTGTGTTTTTCCCAGTATGTTGGGACCATTAGGGATACTAGTAAAGAAAAAATATAGAGCTGCCCATTCTAAATGCTGTACTTTTGTACCAGCCACTACAGCTCAAACTCTTTCTTTTCCAGAAGCACCAATACAAACAATTTCTACCCATTTTATACATGAACAGGGCACTTTTATTCAGTGGCTACTTAGGGGTAGAAGGTATGGACATGGGGTGGAACTTTTCCCCTTCTATAGAATGATATATTGTCTACAAAAAAGACCAATCATAAACCAAATAAAAAACACTGTATTTTGAACTCATTAATACAGAGTTCTAACCAGTTGTGTCCCCAAAGCACAGAACTATTACCAGAACATTGACTGATGCCAGTATGGCTTAGCAGCTCCAGTCATATTTTCTCCAGCCAGTCTTCCACTCACAACAGCATGATCATGATGTTCTACTCGCCTTCGACCCAACTTTATATCATAGAAGCATGCAGCATCTCCTGCCTTTGGAAACAAATACAATATGGAAACAACACATTTTAAAAAAAACAAATTAAAATCAAAATATAAACTTTGGGCCTCAAAAGACCCTAGCAGTGTATTTTCTTTGTTTTTCAAGACAGGGTTTCTCTGTGTAATGGTTTTGGCTGTCCTGGAACTAGATCTGTAGACTAGGATGACCTTGAACTCACAGAGACCCACCTGCCTCTGTTTCTGGAGTGCTAGGATTAAAGGCCACAACCGCCCAGCTGACCCTAGCAATGTTAACTAATGTTTCCAATTTATAGGCTAGAATCATTCCTAATCAAGCGACATTCCATTTTTACGTATTTATTTAAGATAATTTATTTATGTATTTCGTGTATATGGATACTTTGTCTGCATGCATGTTTATCTGTACACCAGGAGAGGGTATCAGACAGTTGTGAGCTGCCACGTGGATTCTGGGAATTGAACTCAGGACCTTTGGAAGAACAGTGAGTATTTTTAACCACCAAGTCATTTCTCCAGCCCCATGAAATTCCATTTTTAAAGAAACTGTTCTATCTATACATGTTGGTTTAAAAGAAAATGTCCCTCAAAAGAAGTGGCACTATTAGGAGGTGTGGTCTTGTTGAGATGGGTATGGCCTTACTGGAGGAAGTATATCATTGTGGAGGTAGGCTTTGAGGTCTCATATATGCTCAACCCATGCCCAGACAATTCACTTCCTACTGCCTTTGGATCAAGAAGTAGAATTTCAGCCACTGCAATTAAATGTTTTCTTTTATAAGAGTGTCATGGTTATAGTGTCTTCTCTTCACAGCAATAGAAACCCTAAGACACTATACTTCCAGAAAGTATCCTAAATCTTCTTTGCTTCAGTTTAAGTATGCCTGTTCCTGCCCATTTTGTTCTAGCAGACAGGCTACTTATACTTAATAATGGAGCATTCAAGAATATTCTTTTCATAATTTTGGAGATAGGATCTCTCTATACTACCCAGGCTGGCCTCAAACTAATGATTCTCTTGTCTCAGCCTCCCTAGTGCTGGGATCATAAACCTTTACCACCATAATCAACTCAGAATATTCTCTTCTCCATGTGGAAACCAGTTTTCAGATGTGACTGCCTCTTATCTTTTCTAAGATAAGTGGCTTTTTTGTTTTGTTTTTTCATCATTCAGTTGTCAGTCAACATGTGTTTATGGACTATTTACTATGTACAAAAGCTTTTCTTTGTCTATGGGTTGGTGAAATAAAACTGACATAAGCCTTTCCTATGGGGAGTGTAGAACCTAATGGAGAACAGGAAAGATAGAGCATTATTCTTAACTACAGGGCAATGTAAACAAGTACTGTGCCCTAGAAAAGGCATAGATTCAAAAAGCTAAGTGTTTCAGAGAACCCTCAGCTGGGGTGAACAGGGCCAGCTTCATGCAGGATGTGGTATTTGAGCTCTCTAAGTCTTGTTCATTTTTATACCCATTCAGACTCCCCCAAAGCAACCTAAAAATCCAATAAGTGAACAACAGCAAAGTAAACTATGAAGTCTATTTAATGGGATATGTAATCATTAAACCGTTTACAGAGTCTGAAGCAACAAGGAAAATGCTTACTTTTATAATGTTAAGTGAGATGTAGCAGAATACAAATGTTTATATATAGTAGGCTTACCACAACCACATAAAACGAAGGGGGGAAAACCTTTATGTTCAACCAAACAAAGGGAAGGAAACAAACTAAAACATTTCTAGTTGCTACAGGTGACCGGCCCCCTTTGCTCCTTCTTGTCTGTGTTTTCTGCATTGAATACATAGTATAATAGGGACAAGAAAAAAACCCTGACTTTGAGACTTTGGAGGAGGAAAATATCCCTTCAAAGTACCTATGGCCTTAGTTACAGAATCCATAAGCAAACACAATATATTGCAATGTTCTAGCAATGGGGAAATTACCTTACAGTTCCTACATATTAAAGCCTTGGTTTTGTCATAATAGGTTTTAAAAATAGCTGAAAATAGGGAGGACTCAAGGAAAATGAAAACAGAGTTACTTTCCTTTCCAGGGAACACATTAGAAAACTACTTCATCCTACATTCTCAGGACTTGTGTTTGAACTATGGGAAGAGGAGATATGTTTGTGAGCTAGCTGTGTTCATGCCCACCAACTACTGCTAACAGAACTGTACGAGTTCTGTTCCTACAGCCATACATACACATTGCTCTTTTCACTTTCCCATAGCTTGCAGATGAAGCCATAGTGCTGTTATAATGCAAGCACTTCACAGGTTTCTAGTGTTTCTCCTTGGCTATCAAACACTTTGACTCTATTTTGGTTAAGCTATTAATGAGCTATAGTTCCTTGCTTGCATACCTTTCTTCTTTCCTTTTCAGATTGGTCTTATTCTGAAGGCCAGGCTGGCCTTGAACTTGTGGCGATCCCCCTGCCCATGCCTCCAAAGTGTTGAGTTTACAGGAGTGAATTACTATGACTACTGGGCTTTGGCACATGGCCAAACTCACCCACAGGCTGGGAGCAATGATTAGGTTATGCTGTAGCACACTTACCACCCAGATGTTAGAACGTGCTTGTAGCTCTGCATTTACCCGGAAGCCACCAAAATCTGAGTCTATTTCCAGTCCACCGGTCTTGGCTAACTCAACATTGGGCTCTAGGCCTACAGCTGTCACTATGTGGTCAGTTTCTACCTGAGAGGAAAGAAGTAATTTAGTCAATTACCAGTTTTCACTGACGGTCATTCACATCACAACTTTATATCATCAAGAATCAGACTTCCAGTCGGGCAGTGGTAGTGCATGTCTTTAATCCCAGCACTCTGGAGGCAGACAGGTGGATGTCTGTGAGTTTGAGGCCAGCCCAGTCTATAAAGTGAGTTCTAGGACAGGCTCCAAAGCGACAGAAAAACCCTGTCTCGAAAAACAAAACAAAACAAAACAAAACAACAAAACAACAACAAAAAAGAATCAGACTTTCAAAAAGTTAATGTCCTCAGGAATCCAATAACTCAGGCATTTTCTATCAAGCATCCGGGGTACAGCTCAGTGGTAAAATGCTTATGTAGCATGCACAAGAACTGACACTGTCCAAAACAAAGATAAAATATATAAAGAAAACAATATTAGAACTTTAAAAATAATCATGGATTAACTTACCTCCAGTGAAAAGATTTCAGTTCTGCTTTTATAAGAATCCCCCATACATATTCTGTATCACCTGAACAGAAATCTACTGCCCTAGCAAGGACTAAAGTCTAGTACAGACAGGAAGAAGATATGGGAAAACATTTCACAGGTGTCTACTCTGGTTCTCATCATTCTATTTTGAAGAAGGGATGGTTAATTCAGAGAATTAGGAGATGTTAATGGTGGCTGAAAAAATCAATGATGTAAGGAAATGGGAAGGAAAGGCTGGAAGGCCTTCTAACATTGTCTCTTCCTCCTTACCTTCCTTCCATCTTTCAGCTTAATGAGTAACTTGCCACCGCTGACCCCAACTGATTGCACAATTGCATTGGGCATCACTTTCACTCCCTCTGTAAAGAAAAATGAGACCAAAGACTGAACTCACTAGCTTGGGACCTCTGTGAAAAGTAAGGAAGCCAGCTGGAGGCCTCCCCTAGAGTAAAATCAGTTATCCTCAGATGCAGGCAGCCTTGAGGAACAAGAACCCTACCTACACATCGCCCATCTTTTTTTTTTTAGATTTTATTTATTTATTATGTATACACCATTCTGTCTCCATGCCAGAAGAAGGCACCAGATCTCATTATGGATGGCTGTGAGCCACTATGTGGATGCTAGGAATTGAACTCAGGCCCTCTGGAAGAGCAGCCAGTGCTCTTAACTACTGAGCCATCTCTCCAGCCCCCAACACCGCCCATCTTTATATGGGAATATGTTGTCTCAGATTCTAAATGCCTGTGACCCTGTCTGAGGAATAGCAAAACATTTCCTCTGCCAATGTCAGGAATTATGTCAAGAGCGTTCCCCCAAAAGGTAACCTTCCCTTTAGTTACTCTCCAAAGAAACAGAGTATTATGGACACAGTCTCTACCTTGCTTGACTTTTTCCATGGTCCAGCTGCTGAGGTATTCAGGAAGGATCTTCCCCATATTTCCTTTCTCAGGGAAGAGCTGAATCACTTCTATACCTGAGGTTTGAGCTAGGAAGAAGAAAGGGAACTAGTTACAGAAGAAGGCCTGAGCCAATCCCAGGAAGACAGAAGGGGAGGTAAAGGAGAGCTAGTCAATCCTGACTAAATGCAGACCAAAGCTGCCAAGCAGGCCATAGCTCTTGCCTGTGGGACACTGGAGCAAGAGGGCCTTCCTTGTGGTTGAGTTTATTCAAAGGCAAAGATAGCAAGTGTCAGAACTGCTGTCCAGGGATTGAGCTACCAATTCGGAATTTAGTGTACCCATGCGGTCACCTGAAGTCACATAAGCTTTTCAAGCTCTGAATAGGAATCACCTTCCTGAGAAGCTTCCCTGAGTTTAGCATGTGCAGTTGTATAATCACACCATCACCAACAAACAAATAAATGAATGTAATTTAAAACAGAAACCTAGTAGTTATGAAATATTCAAACCAGAACCTACAGACTTGGTTAGCTAGGAACCAACATACTTCTGATTGAAGTTTTTGTCACAACTTCAACAATTCACAGATCCATAAAGTTCTCTAGTTTGCATGGCCCTTTTCACCTTAATAATTCACGTATATGATTTCTAAACAGTCTAGGCAGAGAAGGTACAGGAAAGGAAAGGAAGTGCTGCTGTTAAGTTATTTAGACGACAACTTTTTGGTCACTGGGGACTGGGGGATTGTCCTTATTGGTTTGCTTTTTTTTGTCAACTTGACAAAAGCTAGAGTTACCTGGGAAGAGGAACCTCAATTGAGAAAATGCCTTCAACAAATTATGTGTAGGCAAGTGTATAGTGTATTTTTTTTGATTAATGATTGACCTGAGTGTTCCCACCACCCTGGGCAGGTAGTCTTGAGTACTATAAGAAAGCAGACTGAGCCAGGCAGTGGTGGTGCAGGCCTTTAATCTCAGCACTTGGGAGGCAGAGGCAGGCAGATCTCTGTGAGTTCGAGGCCAGCTTGGTCTACAAGAGCTAGTTACAGGACAGGCTTCAAAGCGACAGAGAAACCCTGTCTCGAAAAAACAACAACAAAACAACAACAAAAAAAGAAAGAAAGAAAGCAGAGCAAGCCATAGGGAATAAGCCAGTAAGTAGCACTCCTCCATGGCCTCTGCATCAACTGTCTCACGTTTCTGCCATGTCTGAGTTCCTGCCTAACTTCCCTCAGTGATGAACAGTGATGTGGAAATATAAGCCAAATAAACCCTTTCCTCCCCAACTTGCTTTAGATCATGGTATTTATCACAGCAATAGAACCCAACTAGATAGAAATCCTTGTCCTAATCTCAATACTCAGCTTTTCATTCTATAAACTTCTTTTTTGGGGGAGGAGTAAGATGGGGGAGGATTTGCTTCATAGCCCCAGTCTAAAATCTAACTCAACATCGTCCTGCTTCTGCCTTCAGAGTGCTGAAATTACAAACATGTGCCAACAAGCCTGGACTCATTCTATAAACACTGTTCAAAGTCCTTCAACTCCTCCTGGCAAATAGATTTCTGGAATTTGTGACAGTGCACCAAGATGTGTGATATATTACTAGACAAAGAAAACTGAGGACAATTCTCAATAAATACTCACACTTTCTGCCAAGAGCACAGGCCAGTTCACTCCCAAGGAAGCCCCCACCGATAACTGTAATTGACTTGACTTCCCGTGAGATCTTCTCCAAGGCTCTAAAATCTCCAATCTGCAGTATCATACCAGTTTAGTCCACTGATTTCCCAAAGGGGCACAAGATAATAATCCAAGAAAATATTTTCCTCTAACTCTTCTACAACAGACATTTGCATATAACATCTTGTACAAAAGTGGCTCAATTATAGCATCTATGTTATTAATGTGAATTTTTTTTCTCTTTTGTAACATTCCTTCCAGCAACAGTGGTTGTCAACACTGGTAGAACCTTTCTTCCCAGTCCAAGGTAGACATGTGGCAGTATCGAGAGACATTTTGGTTGTCAGGACAAGATGCTCCTGGCCTCTAGTGGAGAGAAGTCAGTGCTGCTGCTAACATCTTACAAAGTAAAAGGCAGCCTCCCACACAAAGAATTATTCAGTCCAACAATTAAGAATTTAAAAGGCAGGATGAATTTTATCCAATACCTCTAAGTGTGGCTAGAATATTCCAGCAACGCATACTGTTAAGAAGTAAACAATCTCCTTTCCTTTGTGCTTATATACTCTCGAACTTTTGCATCAAAATCTTCACAAAGCACTTGTAATGAACAATGCCAAGAGACCACAAGGTGTTCTGGTGGATCAAATACATCAAGAGAAAACAACTGCAAAAAGGGCAGTCAGAGGCACAGCAAGCAATCAAAACCAAATATAGTTTTCTCCTATAAGCATAGAACCCTTGAGTGAATGAAGTATTGGAGGTGCAAAGAGAAGTGACTGGCTCAAAGCTAGACAACAAGTCAGAAGAGCTATATAGAACATGGATCTCCCGATTAGAGGGAACACTTGGGGGACAGAAAAGTATGTTACCTCTGCAAAACCACACAAAGAAAACACTAAAGCAATTACCTTTCTGAAAAGCGTTGTTCTGCTCTTCACCTCTGCTCCAGCCCTATCAATGGCAGACAGACTTCTTGGAGTGCCTCCTGGAAATAGGAAAGCCCTTTAGGCTGACAAGCAGGAGCTAGCCCAAACAACCCATACAGGTAGAGCTCTCTCTGCTTTGACTGTGGCTAAGTATGTTAGTGTCACAGCAGCAGTGTTGGTGGTGGTGGCTGCGGCTGCTGCTATTACTACTAAGGAGTGACTAGCTTGCCTCACAGCAGGCTTCTTATCAACTTCCTTTAAGAAATATATCTGAGTCTCCTTTTAGAGGACCTTGCCTCCATAGCTGGCCAAACCAGAAAACTTAGTTCCTTTTTCCATGATGTGCATTTGTCTCTTTCTGTCAATTTTCTGAGAGGGTTGTACTTACGTAGATCAGGTTGGCCCAGAACTCACTATGGATCTAGGTAGCATCAAGTCTGCTTTGATCCTTCTGCCTTAGACTCCTGAGTGCTGGGATTAGAGTTATTATGCCCACGTGCCACGATAGGCCCAGTTTCTCAGGAGGCCTCATATGCTAGCATGGTTACACCACTTTCATTAGCTGATTGTCTTGTCTTCTGATTTTGGATGAGAATTGGCAATAAACCCATAGAGCTACATATCCTTCAGGCCAGAGACTGACTACCATGCACAGAGGAAAAAGGAGCAGCTTCCTCATGTCATTACCAAAGGATTTTCTTTCTTTTTTTCCTTTTTCAAAGCTGAGGACAGAACCCAGGGCCTTGCACTTGCTAGGCAAGCACTCTCTACAACTGAGCTAAATACACTTATTATTAAAAAAAATATAAATAGGTAAAAACATTATATGTCCAAATTAACCAGACTTCTTCTACACCAGAGATTCTGGATATGAGTTGTCATAAGGATAAGCTGCAATATCTTTTCAAGAGAAGGCCAGACTCTAAAGCTTGAACAAACTACCATAGTAGGGAAGACAGCCACCTCCAGAAATACTCACCCGTTGCAATCAAGCATTTTTCAAAGGTTATCTTAGAGCCATCATTAAGTTTCACCATGTTGCCTCTTACATCCAGCTGTACTACCTGGTATAGTCATATGCATACATGTAAGAAGTAGAAATGAATAAGTTATGAAAAACTACTGTGATATGATATTCACCATTTTAAAGTGCACAATTCACTGGATTTTTAGTCTATTCACCACTATCTAATTCTAGAACATTTCATGCCCACGGGGCGGGGGTGGGGCTCTAAACCTATGTTGGCAACTCATTCAGAAGATTTAGTTTTTAACTGAAAATGATCCTGAAGAAATTGTTTCTAATTAGTTATTGGGACCATAGTTTTTGAGATCCTGTTTCTTCAAGCAACCAACACTAGCCATCAACTGGATTCCCAAACTTTCATTCTGATTTATAGAAAGACACTGGAGAAAGTCTTTTCTATTTTGGCATTTGGAATCCTTATTCCTTTGCTAACAACTCTACTATACTCACAACATCTCTGCAGAATCTTTCTCCAACTTCTAGTCTTCACAGAAACTCAGCTATCCCTCAGGGATGTTACACTTAGAGACAGTGTTGTAACCCATACCGCAGGGCCAGGAAGAAGTGTTGGCATGTTCCACAGTTCCTGAGGTGGTTGCTGCTGCTGCTTCTAGAGTCTTATACCTTGATCCTCCTGAGTGACACCTACCTACAACCCTTTAAATCACTGTTAGTAAACCACTTCCCCACTGGTCCTAATCTCTAAGGACCTTGGAATTTGGTTCCTATTTTTCTCTGCCACATCCAGACACTTATTATTTCCTAAACTGCTACTTCTACCGCAATTTTCTCTTAGGCTCATTGTTGTTTTGTTTTGTGATAGGGTCTCACTATCTAGCCTGGTTGGCCTGGAACTTTCTATGAAGACCAGGAAGGCTGGCCTCAAACTCACAGAGATCCACCTGCCTCTGCCGCTTGAGCACTGGGATTAAAGAATACACCATTACACACATGTAAACTTAGCTTCACTGCATTCTTAATTCCCATTGTTACTCCTCTTTTTTTGTTTGTTTTGTTTGTTGCAATGTGGAAAATATACCTAGGACTGTGGTTATGCTGGACAAGCACTGTATCATGAAACTGTATCTTCAGCCCAGCCTCAGTCTTCTGCACTTCTTCCAATTTTCTACTTATCTAGTTGGCAGTTCCATTTCAATAATTCAGACCAGTGGTAAATCATTCAATGACTTTCCTGTCAATATTCTTAATTCCTTTGTGTCTACTTAGGGTTAAGAGCTTTAGTTTTGGAGTCTGAGAGATTAGTTTCCAGTATCTGCCCCATTCTTTACTAGCTGTGAGACCATCAAATCAAGAAATACCCGTGCACCTTTAATCCCAGCACTCGGGAGACAGAGGCAGGCAGATCTCTGTGAGTTCGAGGTCAGACTGGTCTACATAGTGAGTTCAGGCTCCAAAGCTACAGAGAAACCCTGCCTCAAAAAACCAAAAACCAAAATGAAAAGGAAAAAAGAGCAATACCTGTTAAACATCTATGATGGTTTAAAGGCAGTTCTAAGTACAGGGGACACAGTGATGAGAACGACAGATTATCTTCTCTGTCTTCAGAGTATATTTGAGAAAAATAATTTAACACTAACAATAATGAGTGACAAACATGATAGACATAGGGCAGTGCAGTGGCACTAGAAACACAGGGTGGGGTGTTCGAGACAGGCTTAGTTGGGTAAAGCTTTCTAGAGAGAACAGTATTCATGAATATTTTCTTTAACCTCCTGCACTTTGTCCTTGGTAAGCTCTCTCTTTGGTACAACTTGACCACTCAACACTCAGATGGCTCATTCAGATAACTATCTTTTTCTCCACCAATAACCATCTTACACCCAGTCTTATTGTGAAAACAAGTGAAAGTCTGTAACACAAACATGAGTGCAGAGGTAATGCATCTGTAACCCTAGTGCTAGGGTGACAGAGACAGCCAGACCCCAGATGTTTGCTGGCTAATCTAAGTGAAACAGTTGAGCTCCAGGTTCAGTGAGAGACCCTGTTTCAAAATATAAGGTGGAGAAACAGATGAACACTGGATGTCAACACCTGGACTCCACATGTGTAGAACCAGTAAGTCCCAGATTCAGCAAGAGAGTCTGACTTAGTAAATAGAGGGAGGTTCTTGATGTCAACCTCTGTCCTCTACATGCATGTGCATGCACATGTAAACATGCATATACACATGCAAAAAAGAATAGTTTAACTTTACAATGTTATCTACTGCTCTCTAAGTTCTTTTCTGTTGTTTTGGTTGTTGTTTGAGACAGGGTCTCATTATGTAGCCTTAGAAGGCCTGAAATCCTGTGTAGACCAGGCTGGCCTCAAACTCACAGACATCTGCCTATCTTTGCCTCCCAGGTGCGGCAATTAAAGGCATATACTACCATGCTTGGTGTCCAAACTGATTTTTATCTTTCCCCTTAAAACCAGATCTTCCTCTTAAAATGTTTTTCTCAGTTAAGGGGAGGGCACTATTATCTACTCTGGTATACAATCTAGAAATTTTTTCTCCTCTCTCCTTCACCTCCCACCTTCA
>LOJH01054041.1:0-12090 GCA_001685095.1 Ellobius talpinus
GCCAGCCAGATAAAGGCAGCTGCCTGGCTGGCAGAGAACAGAGACCCAGAGCCAAGGTGGAGAGAAGGCGTGGGGACCCAGGAACAGAACAGAACTAAGTAAGGCCGAAGAACGCCAGGACTACAGACTCCAAGGCTGCACCTGCTAGACCCCAAAAGCTCCCCACTCCAGGCCAGACCCTCAGTGAGTACCCTCCCCCCAGCTCTCTAAGCTGTGCTCCCCCCCACCGGATCTGACAGCCTGGGTGTCAGGAGTGAGCCTATCCGGAGGATGTTGAGAGGCGTGTGGGCACAGGTGTATAGGGCAGGCCCCAAGAGAGAAAATCCAGCAAGATTGTTCTCTAGAAGGTAGTAAGAGTTTGTATGTGTTCAGCAGCTGATGTGGTTACCACAGACTGGCCCAAGAAACAGAGTCTCTCTGATCTAACATAATCCAGAGAGAGTTTCAAGTGGCCACCTGGAGTTCAGATTTTTTTTAAGTTACATTTTTGTTTGTGTGTATGTGGGGAGGGTGTCCATGTGCCGTGGTGAAGGTGTAGCAATCAGAGCACATTGTTTCTCTGTTTTACCATGTGTGTGGGTCCCAGGAATGGAACTCAGGTCTTCGGAATAGCAGGAGGTACCTTGACAATGACCCATCTTGCCAGCCCTGGAGTTTTGATTTTTAAAATGCAGCTCTGGGCCTGGGATATGGCTTAGTTGGTGAAGAGCTTTAATTTGTCTTGGGGGCAGAGGCAGGAGGGTCTTAATTTCAAAGTCATCCTCAGTCACTTACTGAGTTTGAGACCACCCTGGACTAGATGAGAGCCTGTCTCAATCAATCAATCAATCAATCAATCAATAAATCTGCAAATATGGAACTACTTTCACCTCAGGGCTTCCTCCCCAGGAAGCCTGAGGCCAGTCCAGGGACAGAGGAAAGCTGGGAAGGTAAGAGACCAGGAATAGCAAGAAAGTCAGAACATGGCCTAGGGAAAGCCCAGTGCCCAGTATTGTTGGTGGCAATCTTGGCATATATGACCCCAACGATTTCGTGCCCTGGCTAGCCTGTGAGCAACTTCCCTTGTGAGGCAGCCTGGGTACGACAACATTGTCCTAGGCCATAGTCTTGCCCCGTGGGAAAACCCCCAAAGCAAGTGTAGGCCTTCTCAGAATGGAAGATCAGGTCTGGAACTACCCAGAGGTAGACATCCAAAGCAGGCTGGTGGCAAAGGGGCGTTTGGGGTGGAGGTGGTGGTCCCAAGTAGTGGGTGGTTCTGAGTAACTGTCTCGGCATAGGAGACCTATGCCGAGACAGTTTTTGAAACTTACTATTTCCTAAAATTGGCCCCAAACATGTCCGTAGTAGTCTCAGGCCAGGCAAGAGTGGAAATAGGATGGTCAGGAGCCAGAAAACTCGCCTCAGTCTTTCCCACCCCCTCACAGAGCCTCCACGGACAGCTCCTGCCCCTCACTGCTCCTAATGACAGTCCTCTGAGGACCCTTCAGTCTGACCTCTTTGGCTTCTGTGACCCTAGCAAGGATACTGGGGATTCCTGGGAATTGGGGTTGGGTGTGGCTGGTGGTCAGTATAGGGTGTCAGCTCGGGCCACCCTCATGGTGATCAGCTAGAACATGGGTTTATGTGTGGTCTCCATCAGAGCTCAGAGACAAGAGGGACCACCCAGAGGTTTTGCTTGGGGGACAGGCAGGAAGTGTCAGACCTCACCTCCTCAGGGCTCTGACACCCGTGGTGGACAGGCCAGGAAGGGACTGAGGCAGGCAGCCCATCCTCTTCTCCCTCTGGGACAGGAGGACAGGAGAATATCCTGTCTCTTGTCTGTCACCGGTATTCCTACTTCATCCCACACCCTCAGATCTCTGAGCGGTGGGGACCCTCCAGTTTGGCCTCTAGGCCAGATACCTTGAAACTTCACAGGAAGCAGAATGCAGAGTCTCCTAGGAGTACAAAGTGTGCAAGGAGATGACATGGGACATGGGTACACCAGGTCTCCCTGGCTGAGCTGGAACCTCCCTCTGAGAGCCATGGTGTCTGGCTGAGGCATGGACCTCAGCTATATTTAGTGCCAAGTGCAGGGCGGGGCAGGGGGTCAGGATGGCACATAGTCCACATTCTTTCCCTAATGGCCTCTGGGGACTGTCATAACACCTGACACAGGACAGACTGGACATACATGAAACAGACCAGAAGATGACTGGAGGGGTGTGAGGTCACTGAAAAGTGAGGAGAGTTGGGGAGAGGTATGCCAGCCTTGGTGGAAGCTGGTTGGGGCACAGGAGGGATCAGGATCCAGATTCTGGCTGGAGGCCCTGCCCTAGAGACTCTGAAATATGCTTGCATGTGTACAACAGGGGAGGGGCTCTCTGTGAGCCAAGGATAGCACTCCCATGTCCAGAGCTGTTTTGGCAGAAGTGATCTTAATCCCACAATCTTCTACCACACATAGACCCTGGATATGTCACACACCCCCAAGTCTCTTAGGGTTGCCTGTTGAGGACTAGAGGGGCCCCATGGCAACTAAAAGAGCCCCGAATACCCAGTCCCCTTATTTCTTGGGAGTGAGGCCCTCAGTAAGGTCTACTCTTCCAGCTCAGTACTGCCCACAGCTCCTTCTGTAGGATCTCACTCTGGGCGTGATGTTTCTTATCCTTAGCGGCAAAGAGTTGTAGGAAGAAAAGAACATAAGATACCATTAGTTCCCGACTAGGGAGGTGGCTCAGTTGGCAGAATGCTTGCTGAGCATGCACGAAGCCCTGGGGCCAATACTCAGCACCTAGAGTGGTGGCACATTCCAGTAATTGCATTGCCTGGAAGGTGGCGACAGGGGGATTGGAAGTTCAAGGTCATTCTTAGCTTTGCAGCAAGTTTGAAGCCTGTCAGGGCTACTTGAGACCCTGTCTATAAAAAAGAAAAACCCTGACCTAGAATTCAAATGTTGGCTCTGCATAAACATGAGCAGTTTCTCCTCCTTGGTCCTCTATTTCACCAGCAAGGGCTGTGGACCCAGGGGCCTGGGAAAGGTTGGAGTGAGCTGAGAGCCAAGAAGTGGAGGTTGGAGAAAGGTTTCTGGTCAACGTGCTAATTTCGCCCTCTGGTGTTCAGAGAGGGAATTTCACCCCCATAGGAAATGAGTCTTCATTTAGGCTTCTCCTAAGATAGGAGCGCCCACTTGTGAGTCTCCCAGAGATAAATGATTTTGACAGAGGGAGATGTAGATGACTTACCCAGTTTTCCCACTGGAGATCCAGATCCCTCCAGTGGCCCTTAGGACCATCTGTGTCCTACCTGATCCCAGCAATCCAGATGAGACTGGGAAGCAGGGGCTCACGGTGATGGATAGATACACCAGTGGCAGAGTGAGCTTAGTGGGCTCCATGCAATCCCTCTGCCTTTCTCCTGCCATTCATCCCAGGAACTGGCTCTCCACTCACCCCTTCCCCTTCTTCCCAGAAGGATGGCTCACGCCCAGACACAGGTGGCTCCTGTGGCACCAACCGTCCAAATGAGGACCGGAAAGGAGGACCTGTCCCTCCTTCCTCCCCCAGTCCTGGAGGATCTGCCGCCGCCGCCACCCAAGGAATCCTTCTCCAGGTTCCAGCAACAGCGGCAAGCCAGCGAGCTCCGCCGTCTCTACAAGCACATCCACCCTGAGCTTCGAAAGAACCTCGAGGAAGCTGTGGCCGAGGACCTGGCCGAGGTGCTGGGCTCAGAGGAGCCCACTGAGGGCGATGTTCAATGTATGCGCTGGATCTTTGAGAACTGGCGACTGGATGCCATTGGTGACCACGAGAGGCCAGCTGCCAAGGAACCTGTGTCAGGTGGCAACGTTCAGGCCACCTCTCGGAAGTTTGAGGAAGGTTCCTTTGCCAGCAGCTCAGAGCAGGAGCCAGCTGGGTCCCGGCCATCTGGAGGCGATGTTCAAGCTGCCAGACAGCTGTTTGAGACCAAGCCGCTGGATGCACTGACAGTCAGGGAGGAGGCGGCAGAGGCCACTACGAAGGAGCCTGCAGCCAGTGGAGACGTACAGGGTACCAGAAAGCTCTTTGAGACGCGTCCTCTGGACCGGCTCGGGTCCCGCCCCTCTATCCAGGAACAGAGCCCCTTGGAGCTGCGCTCAGAGATTCAGGAGCTGAAGGGTGACGTGAAGAAGACAGTGAAGCTGTTTCAGACGGAACCTCTGTGTGCCATCCAGGACGAAGAGGGCGCCATCCATGAAGTCAAGGCTGCCTGTCGGGAGGAGATTCAAAGCAACGCGGTGAGGTCAGCTCGCTGGCTCTTTGAGACCCGACCTCTGGATGCCTTCAACCAGGATCCCAGCCAGGTGCGGGTGATTCGGGGGATCTCCCTTGAGGAGGGAGCCCTGCCTGATGTCAGTGCAACTCGTTGGATCTTTGAGACTCAGCCTCTGGATGCCATCCGTGAGATCTTGGTGGACGAGAAGGACTTCCAGCCATCTCCAGATCTCGTCCCTCCTGGTCCAGATGTTCAGCAGCAGCGACGTCTGTTTGAGACCTGTGCCCTGGATACTCTGAAGGGGGAAGGAGACTCTGGGGCAGAGGCTCCACCCAAGGAGGAGGTGATCCCTGGTGATGTTCGCTCTACACTCTGGCTGTTTGAGACCAAACCCCTGGATGCTCTTAGAGACCAGGTCCAAGTGGGCCATCTACAACGGGTGGGTCACCAGAAGGGTGAGGGGCTAATGACTGCCTGTCTGTCTAGTGATGTCACTTCAGCATTGCCTCTGTCTCAGGATGTTCCCCAGAGTGATGGGTTGAAGGGGGACGTGAAAACCTTCAAGAATCTTTTTGAGACCCTTCCCCTAGACAGCATCGGTCAGGGTGAGCCTTTAGCCTGTGGAAATATAAACCAAGCACAAACAACTGATTCTGCCAAACAGTCACAGGGCACAGATCCCCCCATCTATGCCATGCAGGACAACAGGGGACAGCTCCACGCCCTAACTTCCGTCAGCAGAGAGCAGGTAGTCAGAGGTGATGTACAGGGTTACAAGTGGATGTTCGAGACGCAGCCCCTAGACCAGCTGGGCCGAAGCCCCAGCACCATTGATGTCGTACGAGGCATCACTCGGCAGGATGTAGTGGCCGGGGATGTTGGCACCAGGCGGTGGCTCTTTGAGACACAGCCACTGGAGATGATCCACCAACAAGAGCGACAGAAACGACAGGAGGAGGGTGGGAAGGGTCCGGAAACCCCTTCTGAGCCCCCCCAAAAAGGCGATGTGCAGACCATTCGGTGGATGTTTGAGACCTACCCCATGAGCGAGTTGGCGGAGAAGCAAGAATCTGAGGTCACAGACCCCGTGAGCAAAGCCGAGGCACAGTCATGCACCTGGATGTTTGGGACCCAATCTCTGAACCAGGGAGAAGGTTCTGGGGAGCAGCACCTGCACACCAGCCAGGTCCGGGCTAGAGACAGGCAGACAGGCAGACACGTCTTTGAGACTGAATCTCTGCAGACATCAGGCCAGCCCTGTGGCAGAAGGCCTGTAAGGTACAGCAGCCGAGTGGAGATTCCTTCAGGGCAGGTGTCGCGGCAGAAAGAGGTTTTCCAGGCACTGGAGGCAGGCAAGATGGAGACACAGGAGGCCAGGAGAAGCCCTGAGTCCATCCCCACAGGCTCTGTGCACAAATTCACCTGGCTGTTTGAGAACTGCCCCATGGGCTCCCTGGCAGCCGAGAGCATCAGAGGGGACAATCTCCAGGAAGAACAGCCTAAAGGCTCTGCAGATCGTGGGACCCCAGAGAGGCAGGAGACCGCGGCTGAGAGAACCCTCCGGACTCTGCACGCCACTCCTGGCATCCTGCACCATGGAGGCATCCTCATGGAAGCCCGGGGGCCAGGTGAGCTCTGCCTTGCCAGGTATGTGCTCCCAAGCCCAGGGCAGGGGCGCCCCTACATACGGAAGGAGGAGCTGGTCTGCGGTGAGCTCCCCAGGATCTTACGCCAAGTGCTGCGCAGGGCAGATGTGGACCAGCAGGGGCTGCTGGTTCAGGAGGACAAGGCTGGCCAGCTCCAGCTCCATCCACTTAAGCTGCCAGGTCCAGGTGACACTGGGAATATTGAAGACATGGACCCTGAGCTCCAACAGCTGCTGGCTTGTGGCCTTGGAGTCTCTGTGGCAAAGACAGGGCTGGTGATGCAAGAGACAGGGCAGGGCCTAGTGGCACTGACTGCTTACTCCCTCCAGCCCCAGCTAACCAGCAGGGCCCCCGAAAGGAGTAGTGTGCAGCTGCTGGCCAGCTGCATAGACAAAGGAGACCTGACAGGCCTTCACAGTCTGCGGTGGGAGCCACCAACAGACCCAAGTTCTACACCAGGCAGGGAGGAGGCCCAGAGGTTTCCCCCGGCTGAGAGCATCATACAGGTAGCCCCATTAGACTCCACTATAGAGATGGGACACCGGAGAGTTTCAGGGGCCGCACCCTGCCCACCTCCACCTCGGGCAGTTGGAAAAGTGGTAGCTCAGGCCCCTTTGCAGGAAGCAAGAAAACAAGCAGATACCAGCCCGACTGGGCAGACAGTAAAAGCAGCCTTAGGAGGGCCAGAAGGAACCGCAGCTTCCCCTCTAGGGTCTGGGACCCCAGATCTCCAGGAAGCCATGCAAAACCTGCGGATGGCAACTGCAGAGGCCCAAAACCTGCACCAGCAAGTTCTGAACAGACATCCACGGGGCTCTGACCCCGCGGTCACCTCCATGCCTAACCTAGATGTTCTGCAAGCATTGACTCCTGCTGCCACGGTGACCCAAGGCAACATTGGGCTTGTGGCCAGAAGTGACGCCAGGATCCCAGCAGCCCCCAGAAAGGTCAGTGGGGACAGCAAAGTAGTCCCCAAAGGGATGCCTGGGGGGCGGGTGACCATACAGGATGGTATCTATACTGCTCACCCTGTGCGGACCTTTGACCTACCTGGGGCTGTCCAGCTTTCTGAAAAAGAGCCCCAGCCAAGGGGCGGGGAGAGTGCACTCTCCACACACAGTCCGGGCCCAGCCCAGGCAGAACCAGGTCAGAACCCCAGGTTAGGGTATCATGAGCCTGGGGGACATACGCAAAGAGCCTGGGAACCTCCGGGGAAGGTGATGGCCCAAATCCAGCCCGAGGGCCTCCAAGCAGCAGACACCACCCTGAAGACTGTCCCTCTGACTCTTCACACTCTGACATCTAAAACTGGGGCGGCAGGTGCCAGCCTGGCCTCCCATAATGCCTCTCTTCCTCCCCCTCCTGCTCTCTCAGCTGCTGTGACAGAACCTCGCCACCCAGCTCAAGGCCACCAGCATGCAGACTCCATCCAGCAGGCCTCCAAGCCCCTGCAGGACCCCCTTCTTCACACTCACAACAGACCTGCTAGCCAGAAAACCCCTGAGGGGTCAGAGACAAAAAGCTCCGAACCGGAATGCATCATGTGTCCAAGAAAGAAACCCCCAGTGCCTCCCAAACCTGCACATCTAAGCCAAGTTCACCCCCCTCGGAGGCCACCCAAGACCTCAGCAGCCTCTTCCAGCATCTCAGAAGCAGGACGAGAGTGCAAGCCAGGTGAGCCTGACACAACCAAAGTTCCCAGAACAGCAGACCCGGAATGCCTGCCTCCAGTCGAATGCTCCAAGGGACAGACCCCCACCAAACATCAGCACATTCTCAGCACCATGACTTCCAGGCCAAGCAGGGGTCAGGTACCCAGCAGCACCCAGAGCTCTGAGTCCCTGGAGGCGAACACTCTCAACAATGACATCACCACACCACGAAAGGACCTTAGCTCCCCAAAAGAGCAGTCCACGGACTGTTCTGAGCAGGGGACCCCTGAGAGCCCAGAGACTATACAAGGCAGCCATCAAGAGCTCCAGGGCCTCCTAACCCAAGTGCAAGCCCTGGAGAAGGAAGCAACCCACAGTGTGGATGTGCAGGCCCTGCGGAAGCTCTTTGAGGGTGTACCTCAACTGGGAGGGGACACCCCTCAGGTTCCCACTGCACCCCACAAGACTGAGGCATCTGTGGAGCAGGCCTTTGGGGAGTTGACTAGGGTGAGTGCAGAGGTTGCCCAGCTGAAGGAACAGACCCTAGCCAGGCTGCAGGACATTGAAGAAGCAGTATACAAGGCTCTTAGCTCCATGTCTAGCCTCCAGTCTGAGGCTCACACAAGAGGCTATCCACAGAGAACGCCAAAAGACCCCAGCACACACAAGGCCATTGCCTCCACCAGCAGCAGAGACAGACCTACGGGCTCAAGTCAGGCCAAAGATCCAACTGCAGTCAAAAATCAAGGCAAGGTTGAGAGCCATCCCCAGGAGCAAGGTCAAGCCAAGATCTTAAATCACTCAGAGGCTGGAGGTCAGGCAGCATTGACTGCCCTTCCCTCCAGGAGGCTGGAGCCACCAAGAGAAGAGTCTGGTCTCCAACAACTGTCACCTTCCTGCAGGGGTTCCTCCTCCCCAACTTTCATCTCTATCCAATCAGCTACAGAGAAACTTCTGGAAGCTTCTAACCCTCAGGGAAGCCATTGTATCTCAGGGAAAAGTACACACCTAGCTCAGGACACAGGCCAAGCTATGTTCTACCAGAGAGATATCCAGGATCAGCCTGGGATGGTTATCAAGGGCTCTGTGCGAACAGGGCAGCAAAAGAATGTCTTGGAATTGCAGACTGGGCCAGCTAGCTCCAAGTCCTATGGAACCACAAGAACAGTGACTGAGCAGTATGAGGAGATGGACCAGTTTGGGAATACAGTCCTCACTTCCTCCAGCACCATCACCCATCAGGCAGAGCCCCTGGTGGACCCCAGCTCACAGCTCCGGCTCCACACTGCTCCCTTGCTGAGGCAGTTCCTACACAGCCCCTCCAGCTTCAACAGGGATATGACAGAAGCCGAGATAGCATGAGTTCCCTGCAGCCACATCCAGCCAACTGCCCAGTGAGCCCTCTGTCTCCCACCCACCCTGGGTCCCTCCCCTAGAGCTCTAGGACTGAGTCCAGCACGTGTGTGGAGCAAGGATCAAGAAGAATGGAGCTCTCCAGAGAGCCGATGAGGGCTGTTTGCCATGTCAGGTCCAACTCGTGAAAAGGAGACAAGGAAAGTAAAGGAGCCCGCCACAGAGTAACGCTGGATGGACGGACGGGGCCTCCATATGCCTGTGGAGGACAGAAGGTGTGCACATGCTCCCCCACACTAGCCCAGCTTGCCTGCGCACCTGTGAGTCTGCACCTCATTGTCTAGCGATGGAGAGACGCCCCTCCACTGTGCCCTCACATCGTCAGCCTTTATTTCTTTTATTATGGAATCTGACTGTCTTAATTCCTGGTGAGGACCAGGGCTGACTGGACTGGACACGGCATTGGTCTCTGTTAGAGACTGGACAGAAGGCTCCAAAAAAACCTGGACGCCTGCCTCTTCATCACCAGCGGTCCAAAGTTCACACAGAAAGAGCTAGCAGTCAATTGTGTTCCTAGAAGCTAATTACGCGGCTCTTTCTGCTCCCATCACCCCCACTCTGTACCCCACACGGGAAAAATATGACCCCAAAATAAACCCAAAGGTGATTCTCTACTCTGTGTGTAACAGACTGTGAGTCATTGTCCCCACAGGGAACACAGTCATGATCATCAGGTGCCTGTTCTAACATTAGCAGTACTGACACCGGAGAGCCAGCATTTCTCCACAGTGTGGGGCAGGAAACAGAAAGGCCCCGCCCACTCACTCCCCTGTTCTGCAATCCGTGCTTGCACACCCATCCACCACACTCCATTATCACTGCCTGGGGGCGAGGCAGCCTCCAGGTAGCACAGGGCTCCAAGGGAACTCCATGGTCACCGACACTCCATATACACACTCATATCCACACGCTGTACATACACACATATGCACATCACAGGCACACAAAGAGAGACTGCCAACACGTACTCACACACACACACACACACGTATACC
The DNA here is from genome assembly GCA_001685095.1 of Ellobius talpinus. Classification (NCBI taxonomy): domain Eukaryota; kingdom Metazoa; phylum Chordata; class Mammalia; order Rodentia; family Cricetidae; genus Ellobius; species Ellobius talpinus. Next base: position 9,940 of record LOJH01054041.1, read on the forward strand.
ACAGATACGCACACACCACAGATCCACATGCTACTGCCCCCTTTATCTCTACCTCCCTGTGATGTTCTTGGATGTCATTCTAGGAAAAAAAAATCTCAAAATCCTGGCCCAGAATGGGAAAGCAACCCCATACAACCAGGGAAGGGGAGGTAGGAACAGTCGTGCTAGGACTCCCATGCCCAGAATTGCTCAGCCTTCTCTTGTTCACCTGCGCTCTTGGCGCACAGCGGGTACCATGTGCCAAGCAGGGAAGTGTTCTTGGGAAGGGAGCAATCAGATCCTGACTGGAAAATGCAATGATTCGGTGAAAACCTTTCCCCCTCTTTCAAAAGGGGGAACCTTCTCTGCCAGGTGCAGTGTTGGTGGCCGGGATGACAGAAAGATCCAGCAGGGTGCTGCTCCTGGGAAACCGGCCTTGCACGAGGAGAAGGAGAAAAAAGAAAGATGACATCAGACAGAGGGTGATGAGCCTAACTGAGCTGTCCTTCCACTCAGGAGACATGAGTCATAAATCATGGCAATGTGACCATGACAAAGAATAGCCTCAGAGAGGTGGCAAGTGTGGGCCTCCATAAGGAAGAGCCATCTGATACCTGAATGCCAAGAGAACAGGACTCAGAGTGAATCTCAGCACTCGGGAGGTGGAGGGGGCGGGGGAATCAGAAGTTCAAGGTCATCTTTGGCAACTAGTAAGTTTGAGGCCAGCCTGGGCTACATCAGACTGTCTCAAAACAAAGGGTGTGGGAGCCGGATATGGTGGTGCAACCCTTTAATTCCAGCACTAAGGGTCTAGAGGCAGCAGATCTCTGTGAATAGGCCAGCCTGATCTACACAGCCAATTTTGAGCTAGCCAGGGCTACATGGTGAGACCCTACCTAAAATAAGAAAAAAAAAAGGTGTGGGAGTGGGGATAGAGCTCAGTAGTGCCTCGTTCACCTGACATGGACAAGGTCCCAGGATATCAATCCTCAATACCACAAAAAAATAAAATGACTGTGCCAGGAATTCCCCTGTCTCGGCCCCCACTTTGTCTCTCTCCTAACCTGCCACAGGCTCTCACTTGGTCACTGGGTCCAGCAGCTTAACACATGAAGTAACTTACTGATTCCACGTTCTACTATAGAACCATTTAATACAAACAGCATGGTATTGGCAGTGTTTTCAATGTCCTCATCTGTAAAATGGGCACCGTTGTGGTACCTATTACATGATGACTGAATTAATAGTAATTAATAGTAATGAAGCTAAGCCTCTGCTTGGCATTCATTCTTAGTACTGCAATTTAGGGGAGATTTTGTTTTGTTTTATAAAAATTGAGACAAGGTCTCTCTCTATAGCCCTGACTGGCTTGAGCCTTAATATGCAGACCCGGCTAGTAATTCTACTAGCCAGTGCTGTAATTCTGCCTCCCCCCAGGGCTGAGGATGGCGGTGTGTACCATCTGGCCCAGCAGCCTTGCTTTTTGTTTGTTTTTGAGAGTCTAGTTTCAAACTGAATGGCCTTCCTGGGCGGTAGTGGCGTGCCTTTAATTCCAACGCTCCGGGAGGCAGAGGCAGGCGAATCTCTGTGAGTTCGAGGCCAGCCTGGTCTATAAGAGCAAGTTCCAGGATAAGATCCAAAGCTACAGAGAAACCCTGTCTCGAAAAACCAACAAAACTGACTGGCCTCAGATTTGGCCTGTGGCTGAAGATGACCCTAGCCCTCGATCTTGCCCCTACCTCTCAAGTCGGATATGTAGGCTGTGTTGTCACGGTAACCTTCTGGAATTTTTTTTAAAGTATCTCCTTTCTCACCTGCAGCGGGCGTGTGCCCAGTGTTGTTCATCTAGGTTACTAGTCAAATGAGCACAAATGAACGAAACGATTGAGTCAATCTGTGGTGGATTCACGCTACTGGCATTCAATAGCGCTTCGTGCCAGGATCTGTTCAGGATGCTAAAAATAGCGATGAACAAGGCAGAATTTACCCTTGACCTCACAAGGACTGACAGAGAGGACAAATAAATATACAAGCAGATTAGGTCATTTTACACGGGACAAAAACTGTGTGTGGAAAACAAGGTCAGTCGGCAAGGGCAGGCTAAGTTTGGGTGGTCGGGGAGGCGTCGCTGCAGAGCACCCCGACGGTGGCGCCCTGAGAGCGCAGCGGCGG
>LOJH01054042.1:0-12090 GCA_001685095.1 Ellobius talpinus
TCTTTAGTAAAGTTGCTTGAGCAGCTCATACCTACTACCTCCCTCAGCTGCCTTATCATCCTGTCAGATGGAGAGAGCAGCATCCTCAGCCAGGATCTGTTCTTTACAGAGGCACACTGTGTACTGCTGCTCTTATTAAAATATTCATAGGATGGCTTCTGAACTATGTTCTTCCAGCTTCTTTCATGATGTGGAGATTTTTCGTATCAGTTCAGTCTGGAAACGTCTAGGTAATTCTTTTTATAAATGTGTAACTTACTATTCCTGTGACTAACTAAACTTCTGCCCCACAGATTCTCTAAAATGGAACCAATGCTTGCTAAGAACTTACAGGGGCAAGTATCCAGAGCTTGTGGATACATGACTCAGATTTTCCCCTCGAGGTTTCCACTCAGACCTCCAGAACAAAACTGTATGGTGCTATTTCAATAAACGGATGGATGGACAGATAAGCAAACAGACTGTTTTTACTGTCTCGATCCTGTAAGTTACATTTAAAATCAGATTCCTTTGTATATCTAACAAGAGAAAAATACTTCCGTACTTTTTTTTTTCTCAGACAGGGTCTTGTGAGTCCAGGTGGCTTCACACTCCCTGTGTAGCCAAGGTCGACCTTGCATTTCTAAGCCTTCTACATCCACCTTCAGAGCGCTGGGATTAAAGGCCTGGTTTGTATTCAGTGCTAAGGCTGGAACTCGGGGGTTTATGCCTGCTAGACATGCGCTCTACCACCAAGGCTACGAGTCCAGCCTTTTCTATACCCTGTGACTAAAACACTTGGTCTCTTTGATTTCACTTTGTGAACCTTACTGTAGGAGATGTGTGTGTGTGTGTGTGTGTAAGTTTTTTAGTAAAAGCTCATGATTTTATTGTCTTTATAACTAAATTGGCTTAGAACTGGATCGTTTGGCCCCTTCTCTTCTTATCACCTCCCAGTTCAAAATGCTTGCATCTCCTATAGCCAGCATCCTCTTAGACCTGCAGTGGACTCAACACACTCATGTCTCAGAACAATTTCTTTGCAGTTTTAGCCTTTTTGTGGAAAACAGGCTTAGTCTGTCCACCGTACCCACTCTCCTTTCTGTCATAGTGCCACTTTCCCTGGGCAAACTAAGGATCCTTGCCCTTCTTGTACTGTGTCACTTGGTGGGGTGTGCTTGTCACATTTCTTATAGCATGTCCAGCATGTCTTAGGAATGTGCACCATGTTGGCGGGAGCGATAGCAGCGCAAAAAGCTAGCTTTTTATATTTTATCTGCTTAAATTTGTCATTTTTTTCTTTCTCTCCTAAACAACAGTCCCACCTCTCTTCCTATAACACTTCATCTGCAATCCATGTCATGGAAAGTCATTTGCTTTGTCAGTTAATTTTCATTTTATATTTTTTTTCTCTTTTACCATATATAAGAATTACCCTTTTGTTCTTAATGGAGTTCACATAAAATGTTCAATGCTCCTGATCTGGCTTTGTTTTTATTTCATTTTCATTTTCAATTAATTCAGTTTGCATACCCTTTAATACATTTGAATTATTTGTTCTTTTGTGTAAGATAGCTTTAGATAGACAGGGAGGAAAAACAAATAAAAACCCTCCTCACTTCAATTCCCTGAAAGGTTCCTAGCAGCAACAACAACAAAAAGCCTGTCACCAAGCAAACCTGAAACAGTCTCAGTCTTTAAAGCTTCCCAGAACAACTGCAGCTGAAGGCCAGAAACTCTCAGTCTCAGCCACACAGACTACAGACAGAAGTTCAAGGTTACCCTGGACACGGCACTGGTGCCCTGCTCCTTGATCCTCTCCTGACCCCAGAGTCCTCCTGAAACTGAGACTCTACCTCACTGGTGAGTCCTGTTGTCCAGGTGTTTCTGATTGACCCCCACCAATTTACACTAACTTCTTTTCTCATTGCTATGACCAAACATCAGATAAGAGGCGACTTCTGGGATAAGAGGCAACTTCTGGAGGAAGGATTCATTTGGCTCACAGTTAGTAGTACAGTCTGCCGTGTCAGGACACGGAGGACACGGCAGCAGGAGAACGAGGCTGCTTGCTCACAGGTGGGCAGATCAAGAAGCAGAGAAGGGGATGCTGTCATTCTGCTGGCTCTATCTAGTCTAGAACTCCACCCACAGGATGGCGCTGCCAACATTCAGGACGGGCCTCTCCCACCAGGTAATCCTATCTGGGAACATCCCCACAGACTTACCCAAAGACAGACTTCATTAACAACCTACGTGTTTCTTAATTCAGTCAACTAAGTAATCAAAATTAAGCAAAACTTAATCGAAAATGATGCTCTTTGCCACTAGCTCTGTTCTGTTTTGGTTTTTGTTTTGTTTTGTTTATCCTATCATTAATCAGAGCTTCCTGGAATATCGTGCCTCTCTTTCCCCTCCAACACACGTCCCCCACCCCTTAACACTAACAGGTAAACAATCACCTATTGCTGGACTCTGATGATCTCAGGAGAGCGGTGCTGCTCTGCTGACCCAGACCACTCCCCTTTGGTCTAACCAAGCTTTAATTTTTTTAAAAAGAAAAAAAAATGTAGTTTGTAGGTTTATGTTGCACAAGTTTAGCCTCAATTCCTAACCTTTATATTCTTACCCCAAATAAGAATACAAAACTAGAAATAAACAGATATTTTAAGAATGCTGAAATATAGAAAAAGAAAACCTATAATAAATAAAAATGTGAATGTTGAAAAACAGAAATTGCAAGATGTGGAGTAACATCAGATATTATCCCCAAAATGGTAAGACGGAGCCGTCATAAGCCAAGAATGGTACAGATGCAAAAGGAGTAAGAAGGAATTCTGAGAAATTCAAAATGTCAAGCAAAAGAAACTTTTCAACAGAGAGTAGTAAGTTAAAGTTCAGAAGATTTCCTAGAAATAGAAATAAAAGACATATATATAGAAGTCAGGACAAACAGATACAATACTGTGAATAAAATATAACATCTGACCCTACTTTCAGAGTTGAAAAGAAAAGAGAGAGAGAACATGGGGAAGAAATTATCAAGGAGTAGCAGAACAGAAGCCTCTGAGACAAAAGAATTGTGGTGACTGAGATGGGCTTGCTTCAGGCCCTGTCTGTGCGCCCTCTGAGCTCCTAGAAAGGGGAGGGGCCTGCTGCTTATGCTGGCCTATCTTTTTTCTCCCGTGTAAAAAGAGGGACTAAGCTGCAAAACCTCAAGCAGGCTGACCAGTGATGGACTTCTTTCCACAAGCTCTGCCTCTGGTTCTGCAACCTTCCAGAGTAGCACCACCTGCTGGAGACAGATTGTTCAAACATAGGGGCTGTGGTGGACAGGCCACATTCTAACAACCACAGACCAGGTCAAAATTAACAACCGACAGTAATAAAATAGACTCGTAGCAATATTATACTACAATAAAAGTAATTTAAAACTGTTTCAGGACTTTCCCATTCAATTCCAAATATCACAAAAATGTTAAAGAAATTAAAATAAAGACTAGTGAATTCCAGGGCAACCTGGGCTATATAGTGTGACCACATCTCAAAAATAATAAAATGTAAAATTAAATAATGAAATAAAATTTCTTAAGCCAAAATGAGCTGGAATAAGGTCTCTGTGGCTTGAATTTCAAGGTGACTAAATGTACCCAAAGATATCAGTAAGAGTTACTGTCCTTGTCAGAAATAGGACTCCTCAAGTGTCCCCATGAATAACATAAATAACATCATGGCAGGGTACTGAATAACAAACTAACACAAACAAAAACATACTTCAGCCTCACTCAAGTCATAGGTGTCTGTGCTCAGAATAGCACACACATGAGGTTGTTGCCCACTCACTCTCAAAACTCACAAGTGGAAATAAATAAGCAATCAGTTGTCATCATAAACTAAACTACTTTAAATTTTTGTCATGAAAAGATAGGTCAGCGTTGAAGTAAAATAAATAAATAAATAAATAAATAAATAAATAAATAAATAAATAAAGCTTGAAAGCTATAAACAAGCTGAAATCCTCTACGGGAATGCCTTTGAAATGAAGAAGTCCTTCAGGAAAAATCAAGGTGGCCAAAGCCCCCACTCCTTGTCTCACTGCTCTTCACAGAAGATGTGGAGCCACGTGTGGACAGGCTGGGGTGCAGAGCTAGCTAGTACTACTCCCCAAACTGGTCCTGTGTGCCCCTCAAGTGGCTGCATTGGTTTGGGTAGAAAAAGGCAAATGAAGAAACTGAACCATTAGGTAAGCACACAGCTTCAGAAGGCCCCAGAGTGCCCGTGTCTCCCGTGCTTGGCTATCCTTGTGGAGCAGCTTCTACCAGCTTTATCGTTGGGATAAAAGCCTGGCCAAAGCAACTCAGGGAAGAAAGGGCTTATTTTAGTTCACAGATATGAGGATGGCAGCCTGGAAGTATCTGTGGTGTTGAGAATGTCTCTTATGTTTGGGGACAATAGGCATGAGGCCGCTTTCTTACTCTCAGAGGACTAGGAAGCAAAAGGCATGGGCCAGAAGCAGGCTACATTGTAACCCTGAAGTTCCCCATCACCACTGCCATGGCCAGCATCCTCCAGCTAAGGCCCACCTCTTCGAGGGTCCAAAAACAGTGCCAGCAGCTAAAAGCCAATTGTTTAAATATGTGAACCTATGGGGGACATTCTATTCCTGAACCCTAACATCGTGTTAAACAATGATGAATGTTGTATGTAGCTTACTTGAGTTTGTGCTACCAATCAGCTCCCAAATCATAACATGGAGAATTAATATTAGTTAATGAATGCTCGGCCTTATCTTATACTTGTCACTAGCTCTTATAACTTAGCCTGTTTCTCTTTGTCTATGTTTTGCCTCTGGGCTTTTTATCTTTCTTTCATTCTGTATGTCTTACTGTCACTGCTTGCTTTGTGTCTGGCTGGCTGGTGGCCAGCTGGCCCTGGGCATCTGTCTCCCTCTCTTTCTCCCTCATTCTCTCCTCCATTCTCTCTCTCTTTTCTCTTCTCTCCTCCTACTTATTCTCTCTGCCCACCCGCCCCCACCTATCCCTCTACTACCTATCTATTGACTTTCAGTTTTTTATTAGACCAATCAGGTGCCTTAGGCAGGCAAGGTGAAAAAGCAACACATTTTACATAATTAAACAAATGAGGCACGAACAAGTGTAACACATCTTTGCCTAAAGTAATATTCCACAACAGTTATCCCTCTCTTAATAAGGAACTTTTGTGTTAGTGAGCATTGATTATCCAGCCGATTGGCTTGAGAAAGTCCTAGGAGGTTAAAGCACACTTCTAGGACTGCAGAGGCCACCCACCCTCTTCTGTTATATTGACAGCTGACTACCTCCTTTGTGCTCTGAGTCAGCTCTATCTCCTGTCACCAAGGAATGTTGACAGCTGTTACAGAAAGTTAGATATACGGGAAAGGATTAAGATACATGGCTGCAGTGAACACCTTAATCCTTCGAGTCTTGCCATCCTTGCCTATTTCCAGTGAATTGGAAGTTAACACAGAATCCCACAAATTCTCAAAGTGCAGAGTATAAATTACTATGGAGTGCTCCTCTCCAAATGAGACATCTATATCATAACCCCTTGCGCCAAGACTCAAGGAACAGAATATTGTGGAAGATGGAATGGGGTGGAAAGAAGCTAGGCTAAACAGTGTCTTTTGCCCTTACAGGCAGTTCTATTCACTGAACCACAACAACTGGTTACCTGCACAAGATCAATCTGGTTAATAATATTCCAGCATGGACTTGGAGGTAGCTCACAAAGTTCTACTCCTAAATGAAAAGCTCTAGGCAGTCAACAGCTACTAGGGAAAAATCAGTTTTCCACAGAGCTTGGCACCCTGGTAGGTTGCCCATGCTACAGTAGAAATTCTTTATCCATGTGAACAACATTAAATAAATGCAGTTACGTAGAGATATAGGTATAAACATATGATATGAAATTGGGAGGAAGATGTAAAGGAAGGACCCGGGAAGCAGGTAATGAGAGTCTTATGCAAGCAGATATTGTGGGGAAACAATCAAATTCCTACCCTACTATGAAACCTGTGAACTACGATGATAACCAGCCCTTCAAGAGGCTACAATGGCACTCATATCTTGGTGGTAACCAAAAGCTCTCTAATTGGATTCAATAGATGGGAAAACACGCCTGGTACTAGAAATCTAGCCAGCTACCTAGGACTAGTGAGGTCACAGATCTCAGATCACTCTACTAGACCAGCACAATTCCTAACTGAATTCTAAACGCTTATCCTTATCCCCACAGGTAAGTTCTCATCTCTTGCCAAAGAGGCCTCTTTTTGCAGCAGACTGAGGCCATCACAGGAAACCACAACTGGTTAAAATACACAGAACAATTGATTGCAGGCTTCCCAGCCTCAACAGACAGATCCACAACACCTCCTGCACCTTAGACTTAGGGAACATGAAGGAAGAGTGGGAGAAAAGATTGTAAGAGTCAGAGGACCAGGAAGTCTGCTATTAGATTGTGTCTCCTATAAATACTAGGGAAACTACACTCGTAATACACTGCAACCATACAGCTGCCTAAACAAGACCAGAACGCTGACAACACTAATATGGAAGGAGGAAATCTCATGGGGCTCCACCCCAAAGAAAGAACCACAGGCAAATAAGGACTGCTGAGAGGGAGAATTACTCTTCCCCAGGGACTGGATCCTAATTGGTTGCTCAATACCAAGTGGTCAGCCCTGAAATGGTGAATATATAAGCAACACTAAAGACTGAGTATGGATATTTATAAATCTTAAAAAGAAGCCATGAATTCAAAAGAGTAAGGGGTTGAAGGTAGAAGACATGGGAGGAGTTAGAGGGAGAAAAGGAAAGGAGAAAATGATGTCATTGTATTTTGATTTTAAAAAATTAAGAAAAACAAAGAGGACATGAAGGTGGGAGGGGATACAAGAGAAGGAAGAGTTGGAGGCAGGAGTGAGGGGAAGATTTGATCAAAGTAAAATGTATTCATGTATAAAGGGAAAATGAATAAATAGATTAAAAGTCCTTCTGCCATCCTTGCCACCAGGAATTTTACAAAGACTTTTGACTTGTTGTTTTCTAAAGTCCCAACGCCTGTCTATCTCCATTTCCTGTCCCTTCAACTCCTTCTGTGTCATCTTCTCTCTGGTCTTGGAACACAGTCTCTTTCACCTTTGGAGCTACATGACAGAATTCCAGGTCCTTGGCACATTCTCACATACAGCAGCTCAACTCTTTTCTTAAAAAGAACTCAGACATCTAGACTAACATCAGGAAGTTTGGTCATGACCCACAGAACCTGTCTCTAATAAGAATCCCCTCCTCCTCCTTCATCAATCAGTCCACATTTTCAATTGTTCTTTCTTTTCATTATATCTATACACTGAGCAGCTTGAAACAAAAATAAGTGTGCTATATGCCCAGTTTCCCCAAATACTTTAGGGGTTCAAAATACTTCCTTATAATTATAAAGTAAAAAACCCTTATTCTAATCCTCCAGGGCTGCAGTGGCAAATTGTCACACCATTATTTATTCTCTCACAGTCTGTTATCAGAAGTCTGAAGCCAAGGTATGCAAAGAGCCATGCCACCCCCAAGAGAAATGCCACCCGCCCTTCCCAGCTCCTGGTGACTAATGATGTCTTTCCAAATTCCAAATTCCTACTATTCTCCACATGGTCCACAACCTCCCCATGGCCACCACCTTCCCCCCTGGTCTCCACTCTCCCCATGGTCTCCACACTCCCTATTGCCTCTGCTCTTCCCATGATCCTCTCTCCCTGTAATCTCTACACAGCCATCTGTCTGTATCTCCCTCTATTCTCCCTTCTTCACTTAAAGACACCAGTCGTCACTGGACTGAAGGCATCCTCCAAACCCAGAACAATACCATTATGATAATACTAATTAATTATATCTACAAGGATCCTATACCCAAACAGGATTGTTAGGGACTGAAGACCCTCAGACCCTGAATTTTCTGCGACCCCCTTGCCTGCCGGAGTAAAAAACTTGTTTTCCTGTGCTTGCAGCTGCTCTGGGCATGAGACCCTCATGAGTTCCTGATGGCAGGGGAGTGATTTCTAGTAGGTTTGCAGCTAAAAAATCCCGAGAGCTAGGGTGTGGCCATAAGTCAAGGCTAGCCCTATATAAGCTGTCCTGGAACACAATAAGATTGGTGTTCTTGTTTCAAGAGTGACCCATGTCTCTGTGTGTTTTTTACTCCCCAGTCCCTTGCCTGACCATGGTTCCAGGTGGTGCAGGTGCCACAGAGGATCACATTCGGAGATTCTAGGTTGACACAAATTTGGGTTGAGAAGGAAATGCTATTCAATCCACTATTTCTAAAATTTTGAAATTGGGTCTATAAGAGGACTAGAAGTATTCGCCAAGCATTTCTAAAACATTTATCATGCTAAATGTAGGCATTTGGCTCTTTACTGAACCTACGTATCATTGCTCTGCCTGCCCTCCACACACTCATTCCAAGCCTTCTCTCCCAAGGGAGCCATGTGCCAAAAAGGGTATTTCTTCCAGGCTGGAGCTATTTTCACACGTTTGTTTTTAAATTAAAACAATAGTAAAGCGCACTGACATTTTGTTCCTGGAGCATGTGGAGTAATATTTTTATGGTTACTCTGGCAACCACCAAAGCAGGGGTGGCAGGAGAGAAGGAGCAGAAGGGCTGGCCCTGGCCACCAGGAGGTGGAAGGAATACCTCTCTCCAGCAAGCTGGCTCGGGTCCTACCAGCATGGAGCCCAGAGTTCAGCTACTGCCCAGAAAATGGCCTGGATCCCTGGCCTGACTCACCATCCTGGGACACACAGATTATTTTCTCAAGAAACTAATGATAAACTAAGGAGGGTAGGAATTAGAGTCGTTCTAAAAAAGAAATGTTTATATAGGGCCAGACATCCTGTCAGCATAGAAAGGGCACTTGCTGGTTGAACTATTTGTAGACAACCAATACACATGGCCAAGTCCACAGTCCAGCAACACTAATGTGTATCAAGGGCCTGATGCCAAACATGTACCAGATTCTGGGACTTGGTCTGAAATAAATCCTACCACCGTTATGACCTTAGAATGCTTAACGTGATTGAACTAAAACATCAAGGTATTTAAGAAGCACATCTTTGGCATGCAGTATCCATGAAGGGATTTCCCAGAGATTAGCTGAGAGAAGACCCACGCTGAATGTAAGCACTACCTTCCAGACTGAATGGAAATGGGAACACAGAGAAAGTGAGTTGAGCACAAACAACATTCCCCATTCTCTGCTTGCTGACCTACCCAGATGTGAGCAAGCAGCCTCCCACCACAAAGGTCAGGGGCTAAACCTATGGCCGTGCCTGCCTCACCATGATAACTGTATCCCCCCTGAGCACAGAACCAAAACAACCCTTTGCTCCCGTAAGCTTATTCCTGTCAAGTTATTTGGTCACAGCAGTGAGAAACATAACTAATATCAACTTCTGTAATGGCCCTACGCTTATTGTTCTATTGAGGACTACTGTGTGCACACCCCTCAGCCATGTGCTTTAGAACTATCCTTTAGTGTGCTGTGCTAATCTCCTGCTTCAATAGGTTTAGCCATTCCAATCACTGCACACAATAAATAATACATTACCTCGTATTTTGTGACTGGCTTCTTCCATTTGTCAGGATCAGCATCCAACCCTATCACAACACATATTGTTTTGCTCATTCTTTGTGGGTGAATACACCATCATATGGGCATATACATCTTGCTAATCCATCACCAATTGATGGACAATTTATTTCTAGCGTTTGACTGCCATAAGTGATTTTGCTATAAAATGTGCCCTTTGGAGTCCAATCCAACCAAAGTCTCAGCAGGAAATAAGCGTGATGGGCAATGGAATTGTCAGCTTGATGAGACCGAAAACTGCAGGCAGCAGTAGGGCCCACCTTTGGGTGTGTCTGATAGTAACCCTGAGGAGGACTGACTGAGGGTGACCCCATCCACCCTAATATGAACAGGCAGCCGCCACAGGGAGGGGCCACTCTTCCAACCACACCTTCCCCACTGTGACAGACTGTCTCCTTTGACCACGGGCCCAAATAAACCTCTCTTCCACGAAGGTGCATTTCTCTGGCATTTAGTCACAGCAAGGAGAAATTTGAGTAGGTAAGCAAAGATGTACATATGTGGCCCATGTGTCTTCCCATCCTGAGTATTAAAATGAAAAATAACTGGAGGAAGGGAAGAAAATCCAAACTCCTGCCAAAGCCAATAAGCCCTGGTGCTATGGGTGTGAGCCAGCTTCCTGGGGGGCTTGTGCTGACTCCAATCTTGTGCTTCTCGCCAGCTAGCCTCACAGCTTTCTTGTATCACAGACTGTGTTTTCTTATCAATGACAAGGAAGGGGGATTTCTGCTTCTGGGATTTGTGGTAAGATTTAAATCAGACAGTATGTAACAAACATCACTGTAACGCTACCATATGCAAGCCATTGTCAATGCCGCCATCACTCAGAGATCCAGTCCCACTCTGGTCAGAATTAAGGACATGGGCATGAAGCATAATGACTGGGAACACTGAGAGGCTGTGGAAGGCCACATCTGAGGACCAGCCTTCTGTTAAGGAACAGTTGCCAAAGGACATAGAGTCTGGGAGACACATTTAATCACAGTGGTCCAGCCACAGAGGGCTAGAGCCTGCTGAACTCTTGTTCATATGCTGAGACCTCTTTGACAACATAACTAGTTCCAACCACCTAGCAAGAAATTGATCAGTTTCCTACTATTCTACCTCAGTTCAGAATGAAGACAAGAACCTGGGTAGAGTCAGAGATTTGAAAAGAAGGGCACATTCTAAGCCCGCTTCATAAGACTTTCCAACATGGGAGAGCACAGGTATATACAAGGAGGAATGCTCATGATCTGTCGTCTGGGTTTCCAGGAGAACCCTGGGGCTACAGGACTTGCCTCCCAGTCTTCACTGTGAATCTCGTTAGAGGAGGCCCAATAGCTAATCACCTCCTGCCTTAGTGTGTGTTAACTGGGAAAGCAGGAGCTGAATCAGGGCTTCAGGAGAATGACCTGGACCCAGCACTGGGAAGGTGGTAGAGAAGAAACTAGGTTGGCCAACCACATGATCAGTCCCACTGTCCCGAGCTGACTCTTCAATGTAGCAACATCAACTTGGGTGAAGGAGAAATTGTTTCGCTCCTCTGTTAGATTAGTCACATAATTAAAATTATTTTAAGATAATGCTCTATTTATATATGAAACAGCTAAGTGCAAAGCTATGTGACTCTACAAGCATTTGAAAATATTTCACATTTACTAAGTGGAAGTGTGAATTAGAATACAAAGGCAGATCAGATCACCTCAGCTCTCAGATGACCATATCTAGAGCATAGACAATATTGACATTTAAGGTTTGAATCATAAACATAGAGCCACAGACAGGTATTTCTATTTATTAATCTATTTTTAAGCATCTCAAACATTTTTCAAGTATGAAATTATTCCAGGTAGAACCACGTTTTAAACAAATATTGCTCAATTGATTGTAAGAGCACCTAAAACTGGATTGCCTCCATTTGATTTCTAGTGAGTGGAGGGAATTTTGACATACATTGACTGACTAGCCAGTCATGTGATCTGGCTAGACACATGTGGTACTTTGAAAGAAGATGGGCCCCAAATGGAGTAGCATTATTAGGAAGTGTGGTCTTATTGGAGGAAGTATGACATTTTGGAGGCAGGCTTTGAGGCCTCATATATGCTCAAGATACTGCCCAGTGTCACAGACCACTTCCTGTTGCCTGTGAGATAAAGAATTCTCAGCTCCTTCTCCAGCACCATGCCTTCCTGCACGCTGCCATGTCTCACAATGATGATAACGGACTAAACCTCTGAACTGTAAGCCACCCCAATTAAATGCTTTCCTTTATAAGAGTTGCTGTGGTCGTGATGTCTCTTCAGAGCAATAGAGACCCTAAAACAACATAAAAACTATTATGAAGCTAGAACATAAGTGCTATCATTTCTAGAACAATGATTTTGTGAGAAAAACTGGAGACCAGGAGACCAGGTCTCCTCCCCTGGCCAAATCACTCAGCAAACATGTGA
>LOJH01054042.1:12174-23929 GCA_001685095.1 Ellobius talpinus
TGTCCCTCCAGTGTCTAACCATCTAGCCCCTGACACCAAAATAAAACAGGAAGGTTCTGGTACTTGCTAGCCAGCCAACCTAGCAGAAATAGCTCCAGGTTTGGTGAAAGAGGTTTGGTCTTAAAAACTAAGGTGGCGAATGACAGATGACACCAGGACTGACCTCTGCCTTCCACACATACGCAAGAGAGAGAAAGAGAAAGGGTTTTTTTAATATAACACATACAAGTTTATAAAATATATATATATATACATCTAATGCCGTTAGCAGATGATTTACTTCGGACCCTCACAGATAGACTGTTAACCTTTGTGTAGTAATTCTAGCTGTTTATTAGTCATCTGAGGGCATCTAATGTCATCTTCTAACTTTCTTTTAGAACTATTACCCCAAATACTGAGACTTTAGTCCCAGCTCCCAGAGCCTACACGAGGAGACTGTTCTCTGGGCAGATAGTGTGCACGAAGCACTTTCTATTTGTAGCATTCTCTCTCTACCTTGTGGACTCCAAATCCCAACAAGGGCCTCTTCAGTCCTGACTGGCCGTGTCAAATTGTTCCGTATAATCCTGCTGCTTATTTGAAATTCAAGGACAACGTGTGATCGTTGTTCAGTGTCAGTCCCCTCCAGAATCTCCGCTTTCCTGCTTAGACCTTTCAATAGGCTGAGCATTCTGTTTATTTTGCATTATCTATTTTCACATAGGTAAATTAATTTTTAGTAACTGGACTTGCAGGGTGTTGTGCATGTGAAAGATGACTGTATGGAAGACTGGAATTACCTGGAAAAAGAAGTAGAGAGAAGAATGAAGATGGAAATCATTTAGAGCCAAGCCCTGCCCTTGTGCGTCCTCCGTTGGTGGCTGAACCCTCAGCCACCCTGCTAAATGGTCCTCTGCTTCCTGGTGCTGACAGAAACTTGTCGAGAAGGAGGTGATAAAAACAGAGCACAGGGAATGGAAAGGAGGCCTGCACAGAGACCTTAGAGTGCCAAAGACACGGGGTGACATCACCAGCTCTGATTCAGCGTTGCTCTCTCCCACACATTTGTGCTCAGTTGAATCAGTCCCCATAGGTGGTTTAGCAAGGCCCTCCTCCACTGTGGAGTTTAATCCTCTGTGCAAGGACGCAGACAGCTTTTTAATTCTCTCCCTTTTCCCGGCACTCAGGAAAATCCATGTCTCTATGAAGGGAGAAATCCGGCGAGGGTGCCCCAGCCTTCAAATGACCAAGGCATGTTGTCTGAATAAGGAAAAACTATCTACTGACCATAATGAAGATGCTATACATTGGAAATTTGAGTGTTCTTAGAGCAATTTGTAATCTTAGAAAATACTTGCACCATTTTCTTTCATTTTCCCCAATTTTTCAGCTTCTTGTGGTAGCCCACTTTTTACTGATCTTGAGATATTTGCTGTCTCTGAACCACATACAACATTTAGCTCCCAGGAGCGTTATGAAGACGAATGTCTGGTCACACATATTCCTCAGAAGAATGACTTAAAGTAAAACCAACACAGCTAACTAATTATGCAGTGCTTTAGAAACAATGAGCTCTATATAGCAACAGTGTGATGAACATAGATAATACTTATGCACATTTCTCAAATACACCCAAAACTCGACACATTTTATACCCTGTTCAATAATAATTGTTAAATTGTTGTAGGGACTCGAAAGCATTAAACACTGTGCAAATAAAATGTCGGTGCTTTCTCCCTTGCTCTACCACAAAAACAGTCATCAACACCTTTACTATTCATCTTCCAAACTGCTCACAATGTTGAAAACAGACAGCACAGGCTAGCAAAGAGGAATTAACTTGAATGATAAAGCAGTTTAGGAACCAAGATGATCTTCCAAAGAACAGGGGAAATATCATTTACAGTTTTCCATGATCCCAGTCTGCTTAGAAAGAAGAAACATGCAAGAAGCAAAATGTTCTGGTGTAGGGCTGCAGTTCAGTGGACACTGAGAGTGCACACTTAGCATGCCCGCAGCCCTGGTTTAACACCCAAGTTCCCCACAAAACGTCAAATTTTAGATATATTTCAATTACTTTACCTCTTTTGGCAATAAGCCAGAACCAGTAATGTCTGATGGTTCTCTCCTCCCCTTCTCCCTCTGTGTGTGTGTGAGTGTGTGTATGTGTGAGTGTGTGAGTGTGTGTGTGTGAGTGTGTGTGTGTGTGTGTGTGTGTAAAATTTCCTCATTCATTCACTTAGCTATCAGGCAGACTGGGCATCTAATTCATAAAAGAAATAGGAAAAATAGAATAATGAAGACAAACTAAAGTTATTCCTTCACTAATGTATATATAGGGAATAATATATAATCAAACACACAAAGAGCCTACTTATCTGAATTTTGGAAACATTTAGGCAATATTTGATGGGAGTTACGGAGATGGCTCAGAGGTTAATAACACTTCCTGTGCTTGCATAGGACCTGAGTTGTGTTCCCAGCAGTTCACAACTTCCTATAACTCTAGTTCCAGAGTATCTGACACCCTCTTTTGGCCTTCGTGAGCACCTGAACATACATGTTATATATTCACACAGAATCACACACATACACATAAATAAAAATAAACCTTAAAAGAAAAACTTGCTGCAAGTCTGAAAGGTGGGCACCTGGAGAGATGATCTATGGTTAGAAAAATGTCTGCTCTTCTAGAGGACTTGGGTTGGATTCCCGGCACCTACACGTGGTTCACAGACATCTGTAACTCCAGTCTCAGGGGATTAGGTGGCCTCTTTGGGCCTCCATCCTAGGGTTATTATTATTATCATCCATTTGCCTTGTTTTCTCCTCTTATGCTCCTTTCAATATGTCCTCAGTGAGGACCTGATAAAGCTGTATGGTTAACCAAAAAGAAAACATCTTTGTTTTTTGTTTTTTGTTTTGTTTTGTTGCTTTAGGTTTAAGACAGTGAAGTCACAGAATATATATAAAAACTGTTTTTACTCTTCAAGCTCCATGTAATTGATAGAAATATATAAAATATACAAGATGAAATCAAGCAAAATAGGACAGTGAAGGGGATGAGTTTGCTGTCAGGGAAGCAGGTTCTGGAATGTGGAATGCACGAGGCACTTTTACAGAGAAAGGACACTCAAGAAAATGTTCACCCAGAGCAGCAAGGAGGATGACAAAGATGGCTACTGAGGGAGTTCCATCAAGGCCAAAGACCATATGAGAGAGAAAGGAACATCCGGGAGAAATTTGCTTCTGTCCAGATAGGCTAAGTTGACTGCTGTAATAAATAAGACCTAGATTTCAACGTCTGCCCACAAGGGGACTTGCTTACCCCACTGACTGTCGGCTGCAAGTTCCACTCTGTATTCATCTCAGTCCAGTACTCTGGGTGAGAAGGCATACAGTATTAAACACTACCAGCTACACAGCTGAGAATAAGAAAACTGACCACATAGCAGTCACTGGCTCACATTTCGTTAGACAAAGCAGGCCGTGTAGCCACATCTGCCTTCACGGTCAGCAGTGTGTGTGAAGGAAGCAAAATTAATAATCTGGAATACTTTTATATGTCAAAGTGTTCCCTTCTTCTAAGGGTCCAGCCAAAATACGTTTTCTTTTGCCAGTGTGTGTGTGCGTGTGTGTGCGTGTACATGCGCATGCATGTGTGCACACAATATATACATGTTTTTCCTATGTGAGATCCAGGCCAGCGAGAGAACCTGTCTCAAAAAAATCATCTCAGCAAAGACACTCTGGCCTCCATATGCATGTACATTAAGTGCATATATAACCATGTACACCAGCCACATATGAACATGCACAAACTTGCATACACACAAATATGCATATACACACAAAGTAAACAAAATAAATACAAATAAAAGACTGAAAAGCTTGTCATTGGGCTTTATTAATAGTCATAAGCAGAAGCATCTTCCAAGCAAGCAGCCCACAGCATGCAGTGGGCTCACTGGACAGACCTTTTGGTTCCTTACGTGTTTTTAGTGAGTCTGAGGTCAGGGAGAACCTGGAGGAACACTGCCTCTCCCAGGAGCAGGACAAGCAACAGAGCCAAGTTGACAGGACAATTGTCACATGCCTTCGGTTGTCCATTTTCACTCTCCTACCCGGGGCCTCACACTTGCTTCCACTTTACCCTGAAAGAAGAAACCATTCTTTGTATTAGCTATTACTATGTACTACTATGTATATATGTGCATGTACATACTATAATATGTATATGCATTACTAACACATTCTTTGAATTAGTAGCATGTTGAATTTCCAAACCTCCCTGTTGGAGACAACAAGAGAATTGAGCCAGTTGATTTCTCAGGACCATTTCTTGATTCAGTGTAGACTTCATCAAATACCCTGGGAAGCCAGGAGGTGATGCAACAGGTCATTCATACCAGAAAGACCCATCACTGGGAAAATTCTACACCGGTTTCCTCTCATCATTGTTGCCAAAATACCTACACAAACAACTTAAAAGGGAAACCTATGGCATCCAGACCCAGAGATTTCCATGGAGAGGCCGAGGCCACAGCAGCAGAAGTGTGTGGTGGAGATGGTTCATGTGCTAGAAGACTAGGAAACAGAATGGACGAAGCCCTGGACCAAGTATTACCTCTGGAGGCCCACCCTGCTCTACTTCACCAGCTAGGCCCTACCTCTGAAAGGTTCCACCGCCGCACAAAATAAAACCATCAGCTGAGAATCTAGCATTTAAAGCATAAGCCTGTGGGGCATTTTAGATTCAAATCTCACTACTGCTCCCCCACCCCCACCCTCACTCCTATCCTGTGTTCTGCACACATACAGAACCAACTTCTGAAAAACAAGAATGCCCAAGCCTGGGACCTCCAGGGAAGGTAAAAGTTGGGTTCATGTTTCTTTCTCTTTATTTCTTATCCATTAGGGAACTGGTTTAGACCTTCATTTGGACAGGACCCTAGGAACTAGATATAGGAGACAGACTTACTCTTTTGAATGCCATATGCAAGCCAGTGGAGAAACAGACATCAGCAACTCCACAGCACTGAGACACGTGCTTTTTCTCTAATGACACAGAGAGAGGCTGTGCCCTGCCACATACCAGAGCCCTGCAGAGCCAGACCCGCAGGACGTCCCCGATAAGAGAGAAGAGGTTCGCGGAGGACAAATGGTGACGCACATCACTATCTTCGCGACCCCATGGTACAAGGCAGCACTATTGTACTGAAGGAAACTCACCGCTCACACTGTACCTACATTATCTGACACAGAGAGGCCCCTCTTGGGACACCTTGTGTGCCTGTGTTTCCCTGAATGGAAATGAAGCTCACATTATCTTCATCTCAGTAGGGCAGTAAGGACAGCTGTGGGAGCTAACTACTCAATCCTCTCTGCATGTCTCTCTGACGTTGTCTCTGTCCCCCTACCATCCATGAGAAGACAGCTGTGCCCCTTCCCTGGCAACACTGGAGGACCAGGACAAAAGAGGAGTCTGTAAACATCTAGAAAGCACCAGACGAACCACTGCTGGGCTTCTCTTGTCTATAGAAGCACTAGCAGCCTTGGAATATGAAAAATTAATTAGGAGAACATGACTGCCTGGGTTTCCTTTATTCTTGAACCAAAGCACATCAATACAGTCCTCAGCTCCTGCCAATAAAAGGCAAAATCTAATTGTCCCAGGCTCGGGGACTGCCAGAAAACAGAACCCAAGATATCTGGGACAGCACAGAGGGAAGGCACTCCACAGAGCTCAGTAGCTATCTCGGCTAGCTGAAACAGCAAACTCTGGGTTCAGTGAGAGATGCTGTCTCAAAAAACCGTGAGATGGATGGCTGTGGCGATGACTCAGTGGTTAAGCCAAGTGTGAGGACTCAAGCTTGGATCCTTGCCTGGGAAAGATCCCCAGAGCATATCCTTGAGTTCTGGGGTTGATCGAAAATCCTACCTCATTGAATAAGGTGAAAGAGTGCTTGAGGATGATTCCTGACATTAGACTTGTGCTTCCACATGCATACACACAGGTCAACATATCTGCTCACGCACACATACAATATATATATATACCCAAGAAGTGGCTATGGGAATGCTTCTTATTTAACTCTTTGTGTTTTCTTCTTTCCCAGAGATATGAAAAAAAAACTGTTAAGGTAGAATTTTAAAGTTTGGGGGTTTTGTTTGTTTGTTCTGGTGCTGAAAGGTCATACCTGGTGTCAGACAAAGCACAGTGCACCATCCCCATCTCTCTGTGCTGGAGTCACACAGTGTGACTTAGAATATTATCAGTCACCCCCAGTTCATAGGGTAAACAAGGATACTGGCGTATAAAAGACTGACAGCCAAAGAGGGGATGAGAGGCCATTCTGCGTAGGTGCTGCCTACGCAGCTTCAAAAGACGCTGGTGTCTCCTCATCAGCTTTGTCAGAACTTGTGAGCACAGTCCTGTCAGCAGACAGGGCTGATGGAGGACACAGCCCAGCTGCCCTCCCTGTGAGAGGTGAGGTGCCTCTCCATTTAAGGAAGTGTCAGACAGTAGTCATCCAACTGGTATGACTGACCAGGCCATCCAGAAGTCACAGTGGTAGAGAAAAGGACATCAAAGAACACAAATGCTTTCATGGATGGAGTTTGTACAGTATCTACTGTCCCCAAGCTCTGCCAGGCAAAGGGCTTGTCCCCAACCCAAGGAAACTCTGAGTTCAGTAATTTGAATCTGAGTAAAAATTTCCAAGGTGATGTGATGGTTGATTTTCACCGTCAGCTTGACTGCATATAGAGTAAGCTAGATCAGTGAGTCGCACTTCTGGGCATGTCTGTAGGGCCGTTTTCAGGGAGAATTAGCTGGGATGGGAAGACGCACGCTGATCATGGCTGATACCACATTCATGGGCTGGGGACCTGGATAAAAGAGCAAAGGCAGCTGAGCACAACGTTCCATCTCTCGGCTTCCTGTTCACCCAGAGTGAACTATCTGCCCAGTTACTCTTTCCTGCCACCATGGCATTTTGCCTCAGTACATGGGGCCAAGAAACCATGGACTAACCCCTTTGAAACAAAGAGCCAAAAGAAATCCTTTCTCCCTTACGTTTTTTTTTCACACCCCTGATAAAACCAACTAATGTGGTGCTATGTCTGGGTGTGGAGAAAGTCACACTGTAAGTGACTGGTGCTCCAACGATGCAGCCCATTCTCCCACACTTCCTGATCCCCCAAACAGCTCAGTGAAATTCTCACTGAGAGATTTCTCAGCTTTGGAAATCTCAGAACATTGCCAGACCATTCCTCAATCCCATCAGCTTTTCTTATTTGTCCCTTTGCCTATTTGTTCCGACTAGGGGACTTGACTGTTCTGCAGTCTCTCAAGTAGACACTGATACAGCCACCTCAGAAAGACCTTTCCTGAGCTGAGAAGCTAGCTCAGTACATGAGTAACTTACCAGACAAGCATGAAGAACCAGAATTCAGATTTCCAGAATTCATGTTAAAAAAAAAAGATAGGCATATATGGTGACCACTGGTAACCCCAGCACTCTGGAGGTAGGAACAGAAAATCCCTGGGACAAGCTCATTAGCTAGACTAGCTGCAATTGATGACCTCTAGGCTGAATCTTGCATCAATAAAGTGCAAAGCAATAGAGGAAATCACTTTATGATATGTTCGGGCACACACACACATAAAGGATCTTCTAAGTCACACAGTAGAACTGGATACTGTATCTCCCATCTCAAAACTCTATCCTACACCCTGTTTTATTTCCATCCCAGCAATTTTTAGCATCTTGTTTGCATATGTGTAGTCTGGTTTGCTATTTATTTCACTCCTAAATATAAACCACAACAAAGTATGGAGGCTGTGTGTTAAACACACTGCTCCCAAGTCTGGCTCTCAGTAGTTGCTCGGAGTTGTACTTTCTCGTCAGGACCGCCAGTAGGCAAATAATGACATAGAGACTTATTAATTATAATAGCTTGGTTTTAGCTTAGGCTTGTTCCTAACTAGTTCTTATAACTTAAATTAATCCATATTTTTTAATCTATGTTCTCCCATGAGGCTCATTACCTCCTCTCAGTGCTGTTGATCCTGCTTCCTCCACATCTGGCTGGCAACTCCACCTTTCTTCTTCCCACAACCCTCTGTGTCCCTGAAAGTCTCACCTAACCCCTCCTGCCTACCTATTGGCCATCCAGTTCTTTATTTAACCAATCAGAAGGCACCTTGTCAAAGACACATCATCACGATGTAGACAAATATTCTGCAATAGGTGCTTGTTGCAGTTTACATATGAAGTGTCCGCCAACATCTTTATGTCTTTACGTATTATGTGCATGCACATGTGATATTGAATTTATATATGTATATGTATGTCTATGTGTGTATGACTGTGGGCATATGCATATATGGGTATGTATTTGTATGTGTACATGCAAGCACATATATAGTATTGATATGTGATTGCATGCTTCTTAGTGTATGTTTATATACATCTGTGAGTATATTAAAGGGCATGTGTGTGACAGTGTTTATGTATGTCAGTGTGTACAGGTGTAAGTATAAGTGTATATGTGTGTATGCATGTGTATGTCTGTGTTTGAGTTTTGTGTGTAAATGCATATGTGCATGTGTTTCTGCTTGAGCATGTAAATGTCTATTTGCCAGAGTCTAAACAAGATGGTACTGGATTGCCTACAAGTTAGAACATGAGATCCATTCCCCATATCCAGGGAGAGACTGGTGGTTCTTTATCTAAGGAAATCCTGGAGATCACAGTCCCAGATGGGCATGAAGACACCACACTGAAAGTAAATGGACTATTTATTATTCATAGAAGCTAGGAGTTTCTCAGAATGCTGGCAACGAGTCCTGCCCCACACACACCCCCCAAAAAAACATGAGAAGATTCTTGCTATGAAGAATGTAACCCATGCTCTTCATGAAAAGTTTCATACCCCCAACACTGTTTCCCCATTTACAACAGTCCAGTTCCACCCCTGAGGTGGGCCCACAAACGCACAAGCACCACTAGACAACAAAGATCTTCTAACAGCAACAGTACCCCAGGCCTAAGTGTAAGTAGATGGCTCAAATCACTTAACATGGTAGAAAAGTCCCTAACATGGGCACTAAGGTACAAAAGAAACTAAAGAAGCAAAGGCTATAGAGAAAGAAAACTCTAAACATTTTCAAACATCAACATAGAGAAAATACAATGCTTCCATAAAACCACAGGGTGCTTCCTAAAGGGTACATCTAAAGAACAAAAAAGGAACTCCTCAACATTAAAAAATGAGAAATCTGGCAGACATAAAGAAAGACAACATTTAAACAGATTCTGAGAAAGTAAAACAGAGAGATCCTAGGAGAGAAATGTTTAAAAAAAATGAAGTATTGACCTAAGAGTTTTGATACTCGAAGATTAGTTCAGACACAAAGAGAAAGAGGAAATGATCAACACAATAACAATTTCTTTGCAGTCAAGGACATGAGTTTCAAGATGGACAAGGAAGTCTCGAGGATACTGTCATGAAAGTTCAGAACATGAGGGATAAGTAATGAAGCAAAAATCAAAATGACACATAAATTCAGAACAATGTCAAAATGTCTTAGTGTTTAAAGAAATGTTATTTTCAGTATTGAACATTATATCTCATCAAATAACTAAGCTGGTGGTGAGGTGAAATAAATGTTTCTTCTTTAGGATGTGCAACGTTTACAACTTCACCTGCCAAGACCCAGTGAACATCAGCCACCAAGGGTGCTGTTCCATACGTGTTCCATCGAGACAATGAAATAAAGCATAGTCCTAGGAAACAGGGCACTTGGGAGGTTGAGAATGAAGTGCTTGCTATTTTGAGCATAAGTGACCTCCACAGGCTCCTATGTTAAGCACTCAGTCCCCAGGTAGCAGGGCCATTTGGGGAGGCTCTGGAAATATTAGGGGATTAGGGCATATCTTGCCCTGACAGTTCTCTTTCCTCTCCTTCTCCATCTCGCTCCCTTCCCCTCCCTCCTCCCCTTTTCCCTCTCTCATTCCTGCCATCATGAAGACAGCAACCCCTGCAACATTTTCCTGCCGCCGTGATGTGCTGCCTTAGTGTGGCTGCAGAACCAACAAAGTCAAGGGTCATGGACTGAAACCTCAGAAGCCAAGAACCAAAATAAATAATCCCCCCATATAAGCTGCTTATCTCTGGTATTTGGACGTAGTATTGAGAAACTACAAATAGAAGAAACAAGGGCCAAAGTAAAAGCTAGGCTCCCAGTACTAAAGAAGCCTGGAGTGCACTACAAAGAAATAATGAAATGGGTAGTGCCTTCTGTATACAGATGTGTGTGTGCGTGTGCAGGCGTGCGTGCATGTGTGTGTGCGCGCGCACATGTGTTTTGAGGAAAAACTGAGACTGGCAAACAGTTCAGGGCTGAATTAGTGAGTAGGCCTGAAGAGACAGAAATTAAGCAAACAAGCCAACAATCCTAGTTGACTCAGGAAAAGCCAAAAAAGAAAGTTTCATGATATATTTAAAGTAACTTTTCTATGTAGCTAAGCTTTGAATACTACTTAAATATTCACAGTAAAGTCAAGCCTAAATTGTACTTCCACCAAAATTATGGTATAAATTGGTTTTTGGAGAGTAGGGTAAAGAACAAAGAAATGGGTGTTGTAATAAAGAAAAGGAGTTAAAGACGGACACATCTCATGTTCCACAATGGAGTATGAACTGATAGCACTGAAGACAGAAGCCAAGAAATGGCCTTTAATCGTGGTCTTTAAAGGAATGACAGTAAATTTTCACAGAGTAATTTAAAAGAGTCAAATAATTACTACTATGTGGACTTTGGCAATTTTGAAGAAAGAGTTTATAAGAGCAGATAGAATCTAGGTTCATTCCTGAGATTAAAAAAAAACTGAGTATTGTACCCATACAACATGACTCATCACTGCTCCTCCCAAAGGAGCAAAGCCAGCTTTTTAGTGACTACAGACTCATAACCACGACAGCCAATCAATCATATTCTGTAGTACTTCAGTACATAAGCCAGGGCCACACTGAAGAAGACTCTGGGGTGTTTCTCTAAGACACAGCATGTCCTTGAAAGGACTAGAACACCCAAGGTCCAACTTGCTGAGATTTTTAGATGTGGAGTATTTATATTCCCCATGCCTGGCTGGATCAAATTCCCAAGGATTTTCAGCCTCGGGGTAGCTGTCTTAGTCAGGATTTCTATTGCTGTAATAAAACACAATGACCAAAAGTAACTTGGGGAAAAAAGGGTGTGTTTCACCTTACAGCTTATAAGTCCATCACAGAAGGAAGTCAGGGTAGGAACCTGAACACAGGAATGGGGCATGGAGGGTTGTTATTCACTAGCTTGTTCCTCCTGGCTTATTTAGCCCACTTTTATATAGCCTCCAGGACTACCAGCCCAGGGATGGCTTGCCTCACAATAAGCTGAGCACTCCCACATAAATCACTGGTCAAGAAATGCACCACAGGGTTTTCTCACAGGCCAATGCAAGGGGACATTTCCTCAATTGAGGTTCCCTCTTTCTAAGTGACTGCAGCCTGTGTCGACATAAAATTACCCAGCACAGTAGCAGACAAAACTCCATAAGTCAAGAGCCTCTGATGCCACTCCAAGGCACGCTGCTGATGTCTCATGCCTCCCAAGAAAACACCACTTACCTCTGTGACAAAACCCATGATGCTCTCTAAAAAGCAAGAGAGAAATCCTGAATTATAGGCTCAATGTCCTTTATTTATGGCTAGAATCCACTAATGA
>LOJH01054044.1:0-12089 GCA_001685095.1 Ellobius talpinus
AAAAAATGAAAAAAACTGTTAAACCATATTAAATCAAGGAAATAATAAGGAACGAGGGGAAGAGATAATAAGGAAGGAGAGGATAATGACTTACCAACATCTCTTCCTCAGTAACATCAAAGCTGAGAAGTCAGTTATGGAATTATAGTATAATTTCAAAAAGATTATAGTGAAAGGTTCTGCTGTGGAAGTAACAAATTTAAGGAATGTAGTCTTAGAGGTAGTGTGCTAAAAAGACACATGAAAGCCTGACTGAGGACATCAGAAGCTGTTCAGAAGTACAGGTAAGAAAAGGAAAGGTACATTAGGATGACATGGAAGTGGTTAAGTTCAGTGGTAGGGTGTTGAAAAAATAAAAAGGATGGATCCAAAGGATAACTGCAGTTTCCAAAAACAAAGAAGGGAAAAATTGGACCAGAAATAACCGAGGACTTGAGAAACATGTGAAATACGGTGTGTATTCATTCATCTACTCAGCAGATATTTCTAGAGACTGTATTATTTCCTTGGCACTGTATTTTGGAAGTGCTGGAGAACAAGACAGATACTGTCCTATCTCTTTTATACCTTTGACACTTGATGAAAAACTTAAATGGATGAATAAACATCACAATATCAAATAACACTAAGTACTATGTATGGACTAAAATACAATCAAATTATATTAAACAAATATATAGGTGATACACTCTGTTATTCAGGGAAGTTTATTCCATCTTCTTGGACACCTAAAAGTATTCTGTAAAGTTCAGTGGGATGTATCAAAACAACGTAGAAAAGACTGCCCTTTGTCAAATCTAAGACACTGGATTGAAAATCTACTTGTACTTATATATATATATATCATCCATCCCCATGTCTGTGTGTGTGTGTGTTTGTGTGTGTAAGTATGCAGTTGAGGCCAGAACAGGGTTTGATCCACTGAACTTAGTGGTACAGCAATGTGTACAGAGAACTGATAAACATCAATCTAAGCAGCCTTCTCAACTTGAGAACTCTGGTAGAGCACTTTGAAAAGAATAAGTGGAAAGTCATTTCTTCTCTCACTTGCCTTCTTCATATGCAAATTACTGGAATCTATTGATATGTGAAAACTGAAAATATTAGTCCCTTTATATGACAGTTTCACACAAAGCTCAAGAAAAGCCACATCAGTATTCAAGTTGTATTTCTCAGGTTCTAGATGACATTAAGAACATATCAAAGAACAGTTTTAAAGTGAAGGAATATACCAAACACACTTTATCAACAGCAACTTCTATTTATTGAAAAATGCTCTATGAGTTAGTTTATACTTGAGCAATTTATTTGCATCTGTTCTTTTAATTTGTAAATTTAACTTTGGCATAGACACTATTATTTTTCCTGTTTTAAAGATGATATTAATATAACATATACATATATAATATAGTGAGAACATTTCCAGGATAAAAAAATTTAGAGTGATATTATATATTATTATTCATATGATAGAATTTAAACAGTGAATATATGTAACACTATTGTGAATAGTACCACTTGTCAATAGCAATCATTCATAGACATTTAGAATTTAGTGTTAAGAGTATTATAGGTGTTACTCCCAGATTATAGCTGCATCATTAACTTCAGTGATGGGTTGTAAGCTATAAGATGAAATAAACCTTTTCCCCTCTGACTTGTCTGTGGCCATGGTTTTTAAAATAGGAATGAAAGCAAACTAAGACATCACCTAAGAATAGTAACCTTTTGGTCCTGTCACCTTAGTTTGTTTTTCATTTTTCTCTTATTCTCTTCCTTTCCATTGGCTTGTCATAAACATTACAAATTTTTGGCTCATTTAACTATTTCATTCAGTAGATATTTTAAATATCATTGGGAGATTTAAAGTTTTCTGAAGCAATTCTTGAAATTCCTTGAGTGAGAGAAGTAATACAGTTCATATGGCAAGAAAAGAAAAAAATCATCAAAGACATTTATTTTTGAACACTTCTATAACCAATGAAATTCTTTCTTCAACTCTTTGCATTCTTGCTAATGGCTCTCTATTATACCCTCAGTTATAGATATCCATTTTGTATATTACAATTGTTTAATTTATACAGAAATCCATTCCAATAAAAGGTAATATTGATCTATAGTGACAAATGAGTGAAGAGTTATGAAAACTACTCAACTAGGAACTTGAAATTCTAGGACATAACAAATTAACCAGGTTTCAGTGACCTGTACAAAGATCTAGGACAAACCCAATTTGTAAAGCACCTGCGAGAACAGGAAGGTGGCGAGAGGTCTCCAATAAAGCCTGTGAAGAGTCTATCTTACAAGACCACTTAAATTTCACTTTATGGCAAGCTAACAGGACTAATAGACATCAGGAAAACTATAAATGTCATCTGTCTGAGTATTCATATACCTGATGTGTTTCCATTTTAAAATTGATAATCATTTAAAATTCCCCAGGTTACCCTGTCAAATGCCCAAATTGTGTATGTATTTCTCAAAGAGTAAATACAAGGGTTTTGGAGACTAAATATAATTCTGAGAGATCTAAAACAATAAAGCATTAGATAAATAGGACCTCAAACAGATCTACAATCATCACTATTGTTTTACATATTTGAACTCCTGTATTCTGCAGCTTGAAGCCAGGAGAAAGAAGAGGCTTAGCTGGGGGCCTCAGTGTACTCTCTGTCTTATTTTTCAGCCTTTAATGTTTTTAATATATCGAAATATAGTATGATTCTTGGGTGTGGTTAGATTTCCTTATTTTCGATGTTTTAAATGTAGAAATATCTTGTATCTCATAGAAATGGATTCAGTCACAGATGTGATTATCTTTAATAATTAAGGACTATATATGTATCTAAAAACAATTATTGAAAAAAGAGAAAATGAATTTGAAAAAGAGAAAGGAGGGATCTATGAAGGGTTTGGAGATAGGAAATCATCTAACCATATCATAATCTCAAAAATAAAAAAATACTTAAGATTAAAAGCGAATTAAATCTGATGGTGACCTCTATGTTCAGCGTGTGACTTTCAAGCCTCCATGGCCTTTGAGAAGATAGACGATCTGTTGGCTTCACACAGAAACTCAGCAGGGCAAGGAACAGTTTGTGGCTTTTATCCTCTTGTTGAGAACTTGGAAGCATGTTCATAATTTATAGGCCTATCTTTAAAATTTTCTCTTATACTTATTTTTTATTCATAGACTTCAATAAATTAATGTACATGCTTATATAAAGATATTCATGAAATATTCATTTCAAATACTTAAACCACTCATAAAATAATTTTAAAATTATCTTTGCTTTTTTCACATTACTAATCTCTTGCTAGCTGCTTTATTCCTATTATGAAACACTAACTTATAATGTCAGATTGTTATTACTACTAGCATTTTAAAATGTTCATTTGCTTCTCACTGAACTGGACAGAATTTTGCCAAGAAAGGGTAAATATTGGGTGATGAGGAAGAACTGAATGCAGGTAATGGATGCTTCAGTCATTAAGGAGGACAGAAAGCTAACTATTTCTCTAGTTGTATCTTATTTTCTGAGGGTAAGTGAGTACATAAAAATGTATTTGCTAGTGAGTGTGTAAAATCAAACACAAAGCTCCACACCTTTAGAATGGCTATTGTAATTTTATAGATATACACTGAGATTTAAGTATTTTGGGTCTAGTTAATATTACTGTGTGATGCTTTTATCTTGTAAGTTCTCAATAATAAAATTATGATTATCTTGCATTTTACACAGTATAAAATTTAATTACATATAAATTATAATTATATAAGGAAATCATTAAGATCTTCTAAATTCTGTACCCTCTTCAGAAGTACAAATTTATTGCCAACTGGTAGTCACACATGAAGGAGAAATAGGTAGCATTTTAATTCCATTATTTGAAAACAACTCAACATTGTGTATCTTAATGAAATACCTGTTCAAAGCGGAGTTTTGTATGTACGCGCAAATTCATCAGGAAAAATAAAACATTAACATATAGGACTATGCAGTAGTTTTATCACCAAATCTTTCCATTTTGTCAAATTTAAAACTTTTATTTTTATACAATTTATTACAAAACATATTTGGTATTTCTTTACTTCAAATGTTCCCGTCAAAGTGAACACAAACACCAAAAGCTTACGGGCAACATAAGATCCTAACATGTATGACTTCTTTATATTAACTTTCAAGATAACGTTTAAGAGAAAGATACTCATAAATGACCTCTAATATGGGCAGCTAAAGTCCTGCCTTCTCTATTTCTGTGATCAAAGGAAGAAGAAAATGTGAGAGTGACCAGGAGGGAGGTATGAGTATCATACATGAGTAGCAGTAGCTCAAAGTTTGGGAGCTAAATAAATTTTCTGAGGACCTAATGCTTCTGTAATGTTCTGTGCCAGCCTATATTTAACTTGTGTTGAAAAGCCCATGTTCTCTCAGAGTTAAAATTAAGCTGTCTCCATGGTGAGTTCCAACAAAACTGGCTGGTTAGCTCAGCGAGTTAGAGCATGGCAATGATAAAAATCAGATAAGGTCAGAAAACTGTCTTTTCCTCCTGGGAAGTAGGTGACTCTCCAACTCCATCCAGGCTCAAACAGAGTCTCAAACATAGACCTTGATAGAAATACATAAGGCAAATGGGTCCATGCAAGACTGTTATCGTTTGAGGAGAAATAAATTAGGCTTTTTACATTCCAAAAGCTTTTCAGCAAAGAGCTGCATTCAAAAGAAGAGGAAACACATTGTATTCCACAGCTTTTCAAAATGAGTCACAACTATCACCTTTATCTAAATTTCTATAGGTTCTTTTCAAATTCTTTTGCACAGGCCCAGTGAAAACATCCTGTTTTTACCAAGTTTTTGGAAACATTGGTCTAGTCCATGTTCTATTACCAAGTGCTAAATTGATTTCTTGGCCATACCTGACTTTTTGTTGCCGCTAATCAAATGTAGCATAGATGGAAAACAACAGGACCACAAATGTCACAGTGGGCAGTTTCTAATTCCAGTTTGTCCACTAATTGTCATTTTGTTTAAGCCTAACCTTAATATAAAGGCAACCGGAGAGTAAGAAACAGCTTAGAGATTAAGAGCATTTGCTCTTGCAGAGGACCCATTCAGGTTCTGTTCCAAGCACCCATGTGGTAGCTCACAATCATCTGTAACTCTAGTTCCAGGGAATCTAAGACCCTCTTCTGACTTTCATGGGCACCAGGTATGTATATTGTGAACATATAAAAATGTAGACAAAGCACATATACTCATAAAAATTAAAATACGCAAATCTGAAAGTAAAGTAAGTGCAATGTGAATCAGTGTCTACAATGATCATTAGTTCTTAGCTTAAAGCTGATTCTTCTTTTCCTTCTCTCTCTCAAATTGCACTCCAACACCTTAATAACATATAAACATTAAACATTACTATTACTTACAGAGGGAAACTTCACATGGTTAAGGATAATAGACAGAATTAGAGCAGGCATGGCCTTTCATAGCAGCACATGTCTGGAATCCCACACTAAGGAGGCTGAGGAGACACCAGTGAGAATTCCAGAGTAGTCTGGGCTGCTGAGCAAGTTCCTGCTTTACAGCAACAGCAACAGACAAATAGATTAGCTCTGTCCTCAGAAGTGACAAGAGAAATCCCCAGAGCTCATCGTGTTATTAACAATACTGACATTAAAATGAACATTTAGCTTTCCAAATTCTTAGCTGATATATGGCCTAATTTCTCCCTCACTGGACAGAGCATTTTCCATAATGACCCCTAAGGGTTTGCTACAAAGATAAAATTAGGCTATATATATTTTAAAATGTATAATATATCCATAAATTTTAGTCATTCTCTCTGAGTATTTAAGGTTTTATCATCACCCTGGCTCTGCTCATTATATTTTCTCTCCTCGGAATAACTTTCTAACATTTGTATCAAAAAATCTCCCTGATCATCAATGACTAGTTAAACACATTTTTTTACTAGTCACTTTACCCGACATCCAAATTAAGCAAGTCTCCTTTGTATTACCCCTCTAATAAAAGATATTCCTGCTCTGTTCAAAACTTACTTCTACCATGCATCTGTTCACAGGGCAAATTTTTGATGAACCAAGAATATGTGTACTCCCAAAGCTATTGCCCATTGCCTTTCAGACCAAAACCAAGCACACAAAAATTTAAAATGTTTTCTCCAAAAAGGCACTGGGTCCACTACTAAGTCTCATTTTCCTATCTCGATTTCTAAGGAAATCTCAGTGTTTATGTGTATGCCTGCACCCTCAAAAGCAGATCATAGTCAAAATGTTTTAGAAAGCAAGAATGTTTAGAAGGTAAGTAGAACAAAAGTAGAACACAGATATGGGAAGACTGTGTTTGAATTACCTTGCTATGCAGGTGCAAGTTGGCAATAGTCAAAATAAAATAGCTGATTAGTGGGAAAGCATCATTTTGTTTCTTACCCTGAAATATCAGAAACACACTTTGCTAAGGGCTCACCAATTATTTTCTCACAGGCACAGATTTTAGACTCTGTAGGCTAACAAGTGTCTGTTGCAACTCCTGGAACCACCATCTCAATAAAAGCAGCTATGGATAATTCACTGGTGAATAGGCATGGTTGTCCTCCAATTAAATTTTATTTAAAGTAAAAAAAATAGCAGGCCATATGCAGAACATTAATAGAACTTTGTCAATAACTACATTACATTTGATTGATTTTCCTGACTTTCAGTATATTTCATCTAATACTCCAGATATTTGCTGCTTTTACTCTCTTGGAAGAAATATACTTGTAACAAGTATAGCTGCATGCACACTCAGGAGACTACCCATTAACCATACAATCTTATACCTGGCATCATAATAATAACTCTGGTATATTCATTCAATATTGACAAATAAGACATTAATTATGATAATACATATAACACTTAGCCCAAGGCCACATTCTGTGTTTAAAATAAAATTATGAAGCTATAATATACTGCCTGGAGATGGACTGCATGCATCACTTGTAACCCTACTAATCATCTTAATAATGTAAATCGTAAGTTAACTTTAAAATGCAACATGTTTACCAGGTAGGATCAGATATCCCAGCAATTCTAGGATACAGGAGAAAGAAGCAGGAAGACCACCAATTAATTAAGGACATGTTTCAGTTTGGTCATGAATAAGATCCTCTCTCAAAAACTCAAGAGCTAGGAATATATAGCTCATGAGTAGAGGGCTTGTTTAACATATATAAAGTTCTGAGTTTGATCCTTAGCACTGGAAGAAAAAAATACTCTTATACTTATATTGGAACTTTTTATGGCAGGGATAATGTTTAATGAGCTTATTGTATATATTTTGGAAATTTGGTGAAAAGTAAGAACCATCTCTGCCAAAACAAACACTATTTTTTGAGGGGATTAACTATATAATACTCCAAAAGGTATCAAATTTAACACCTTTTTTTAACTCTGGCACCTAACACACAATTGACCACATACATCATGAATAATACAATTGATGGCACTATTACCACTCCTTTGGAGAATCCAGTGCAATAAAAGCCTGATATAAAATCAGCACATGCCTAAGTCCTTGGCAATTGAACTTCACTTCCTTTACAGCTAACAATATCAACCTTAAAAGAGTAATTTGCAGTTTTGATGCACGTAATGATTTTCATCAAATGATTTAGTAAGCAATGTCAACCTCTCCCATTATGTGTGGAGGAGGAAAAGTACCAATAACTCAGAGATGTGACTACCATCAGTCATAAGCTGCACTAACATAAAGCACAGGATTGTACCGTTCATTCACTTTGAGCCAGGGCATCTTCTGTCATTCTGTGACATTGTTGAGGCATGACAGAATATAAGTAAGTAGGTAGATAGATAGACAGACAGACAGATGGGTGATAGTTGATATGCATATATTATAAAGAGGTGGACTGATTATGTTAAATAGGTTGATTGATGATCATTGGGTAGATAGAAAATTGTAGATTAATAAATTGTATATACATTGATTAATAGATTAGATAAAGGATAGACAGACAGTCAGACAAACAAACAGGAAGATGAAAGAATATCCCATTAGCCATCACTGCTTTTTGAAGAGCTTATTCTTCCCAAAGTGAGGGCCTCTGAGAGCTTGTTAGTAATGTAGTCTGTCAGCTTCACCCCATACCTAGTGAATCAAAATTCCCAGGGGAATCCATATGTAATCCAAGTTTGAGAAACATGGATCTGTAGTAATGCATACCATCCAGTTCTTTAGCCTCAGCCAAAGTGGGCAAGAAGTGCAATGAGTGCATAGTACTTGCCATTAACATCATCATCTTGCTAAAACATCAGTTAAAGTGAAAAATATTAGTGTTCTTTCACCTAGAACTACAGATAAGACAATAACACTCACCACTACTAAGGCATTTTACATGTATAATCTCCACCTTTACTAGAAAGCACCAACTAAGTCAGTTCTGTATAGATTTATTTCTGTGCCTTAGTCCTTATTGGCAAGGCACTGCATTCACCTTCACTGCTGGTTGTGGCAGCATGCCCAGGTTCACCACTCAAATGCCTGAAGTATTACAGGATCACCAGAAACAAAACGATGGAAACTGGCTAGCTTCCCAGCCTCTCATAACAAAGTTACATCGACGGGTGAGACACAGGTGGGAATGGGTAACAACAGGATGCCCCAGAAACCTGCTGTACAGAAACTGAGAGAATGAAGTGAGGTAAAGACAAGGAAAAAGCTCAGATTTTTTTTAATGAATACTGTAATCAAGCCAAGTACTGTTGGGAAAAATCCTATCAGTGGGGAATGTACAACAACCAAGAATGTGCTGGCAGAACATAAAACTGACTAGCAGAGCTGCAAACAGTTTCCAACTCTGCATATTGAGTTGGCACCCACAATTCTAGGTTGAGCAAAATCCACAAGTGAAGATCTGTTCATTCAGTCAATCAACTATCCCTTGAGACATCTTATGTTAAAGCCTGTATGGTGGATTGATATTTTTCTAGGATGAATAAATGGCACCTTGGTCCATACTAACCTCCCAACATTCAGGGACAGAAACATCCTAAATACTGACACCACACAATCATTTTATCAGAAATATGTATTCAGATCATTGGGGTAAGAGAGGGTAAAAACAGTGGTCAGGGACATTATCTATCAGGAAAGCCACAGAAAGTTATAAAGAGCAGATATCTGAGATGAGTACTGAAGAATAATTATGAGTTTTCTTGGCAAAAATATACTAAGATCACTTATCAGTAATGTTTAAATGTTATGTGTGTCTATGGACATGATTAGGTATAGCAAGAAGTTTTTTGTGTCAAAGTGAAAAATGAAGCCGAGAAAGATTTCTTGTACAAGATGGGGGATGTATGGAGGGTGTTATTACTAACCTTCTCACGGTGAATCCTGCAAGTACCAAAGATTTATGGGATTTTATGGGAAGATTTCAAATGATTAGGTATAAAGCTAGAGATTGCTACAGATCACTGTAAATAGACAGCAATTGTTTTCAGTGATACACTCCAAGGGTCAAAAAAAAGAACAAGGACAACAACACTGATCTTGGGGTCTTTTGTGGCACTTGGAGAGTTAGAAAGAAACAAGAGGGTAAATAGAAGATCTATAATCAAATACGCCTCTCAAAGGGATATTGGATATTCCCGTACTCAAGTAGCTACTTTGTGCTACCCACTCAATAGCTTTTCTTGAAGCAATAATAAAGGAAGCCTTGTTCACCATTGCAGCTGGCTAGATTTGTCCAAGTTACATTTCTCCAAACTCAATCATGACATTTTCCCTTTTTCTACATTAAGGGCTACAGCAATTTGCATTTTATATTAGATTCAAATTTTAAATTAAAATATGTCACTTATTTAAAATGTTCGCATCTTAATGTCAGCCTAAATTTAGTAGTGCCCATTACACGTAACTTTATTTCATTCTTTAAA
This sequence comes from Ellobius talpinus, assembly GCA_001685095.1. Lineage (NCBI taxonomy): Eukaryota > Metazoa > Chordata > Mammalia > Rodentia > Cricetidae > Ellobius > Ellobius talpinus. The sequence goes on from LOJH01054044.1 coordinate 9,962, forward strand.
TAACAGGGTGGGGGGCAATCATCATTTATAGAAGTCGTATAATGCTAAGTATCCTTTTTTTCAAAATAATTTCACATTTTCTCTGCTTTCTTCATTAAAATGCACATCTAAATTATGTCCATTTTTGGTCTTTTTAAATTTTGGTTTTAAAACTTGCCAATAAAATGAAAGTAAAATGTACTTTTAAAATGGGCTCTGTATCCCAAACCATTTAGTCCTTAATTGTCCTAGTATTGAATTTTGGAATGATAATTCTAAAACAATATATGTAATTTTACTACAGGGACTCCACTTGCAAAAATTATAATTGAGTTGTACATTTGTAGCTACCCAAAACTCAAGTTTTGATGGTAGCCTTGTTGTAATAAAGTGAGTTGTGAACATCAATGGCTACTCAGTCTCTGAAAATTAAGGTAAAGTATTTTCCCTAGTAGAAGAAACAGAAAATGAGAATCAATGATGTCTATTAAGATTCCATAATCATCTAAATATCACATTAAATTAAGTGTTTTGTTGTTGTTTTATTTTGTTTATATCACGACCAGTTGAAACTTCTGCATTTTGAAAATTTCATCATTTGCAGTGTCCTGGACACACAGAAATTGTTCTCTAGATTTAGTATAGCTTTCACAATATACAAGGTGTCCTGGCTGCTGCTAGTTCTATATTTAAAATATAAAAGAACTGGACTTCAAATCAAAATAGTGAATGCACTCACTTGGCAGCTAAGTATATCATGTGAGTGCCTTTACCCCAGCTATTCACAATTTAAAGCCAGTGAACCTAAAGGTATTACATCTGTCATCAAAGCAGTGCACACAAGGCCCTAAAGCTGTGTGCTATGATCCACTGCAGTAGGAAAGCTAGGTCTTGACAGATTCATAGTATCTTAGATTTGTACAGATCCATAGGCATCCAGGCTCATGTCATGCTCTCAGGAGGAAATCCTTGTCCACCAAGAAACAAATTTAGGGGATAAGAACTGCTCAAAAATCCTGTACATGAATGCAAAGTACCCTGGAATTTTCTGTACAGATGGACTCTGCTGTGTGCGTGGTAAACACAGCTATTAAATATTACTCACTCTTGGGATTTTAATAGAAGGATCACTATCTATATAAACATGGCTTTTTTTTCTCAACCCACTAGAGATTCTTGAACCCACCCACTAGTAACTATTCTGAAATAGTCAAACTCCATCCACCCACAAGCAGCAGAGGAGTAACAAAGTAAAGCAGGCATGAGTGGCAATAAAACTGCTGGGAAAAGTGATTCTTTCGAAAATAGTTAGAAGAAAACTTACAACATTTAGATAAATATATGATACCATCCAGAGATTTTCATGAGTTTTTCATTCTATTTTCTCTCCTCTCCTCCATTTCTTATCCTCATTCTGGTTGCAGAAAAACAAACTACAGCAGAAGCAGGTAGTTATCAGAACATTTCACACTTGGAGGAGAGAAAATAAGGATATGGTGGACACCCAAGACAATGAAAAAACAAGAAAAGATGGTGATAGATGCAGTGGTAAATTAACTGTTCAGCAAATTCTAGAAGCAATATGTTGATGTTGTATAAATACACAAACATTCACATGTATACACACACTAATGTATGTGTGTATCAATATGGATTTAATGTAAAATAATAATATTAATCGCTGTCCCACAATCATGGATCAAAACTTTTCACAAAATCCAACCATCTACTTTAATCAGGCTTGGCTTGGTGAGCAGTCAAGTGTTTTAAAATTCTTTGGAAAATACAAAAGTGCAAGAATGAAATAAAAAATAAATTTTTTATTAGTATAGATGACTAATGATTAAGCAGGAAACAAAAGGACTATTTATTTGATATTTAGAAATAATACTCTTTGTTCTAGTTAACAAAAACTTTTATTATAACTATTTTTTAATGGTTTTACAAATAATGGTAGAAAAATAAAATGTATTTTCTATTGAAGCTTACAGACTAAACCTACATTTGCGATGCAAAGGAGAATGTTTTATAATTATTAATATTTTCTCTTTATAAAACATGGAAAAGAAAAAATAAATGTATGTTATATAATCTAAATTGTCACTAGATAAGAAAGAAAGAAAGAAAGAAAGAAAGAAAGAAAGAAAGA
>LOJH01054045.1:0-12089 GCA_001685095.1 Ellobius talpinus
CTCCTCCTCCTCCTCCTCCTCCTCTTCCTTTTCCTCCTCCTCCTTCTTTCTCTCTCTCTCTCTGTCTCTCATCAAAGATCCAGGATTGTCTTTCAGATGTTTACTCCTGCCACTATATATTATTGTATATTATAAAACTTAGTTATGTTTGTTTAGAGTTTTAGACATAGAAACCAAGTTTATGGAGGCAAATCCACCATACAAAATATTAAAATTCATAAAAAAGATTTCATAGCTTTTGTATTACTGACTCTACTTTGAGAAATTCATTATATTGATACACTATTTTCCCTTAAATCAGTAAGGTGACATGATAAAGATCTCCACTGCAGCAATATTTCTGATCTCTGAACATTGAAGGTAATCTAAATGTTGGGAAAAGAGACACTTGACTAAACCAAACTGTTGCTTTGACTGCTCTCCAGAGGCTGTAAGTAACATGACATCAAACATGAGAATACTCTTGACTTAATGTTGGATACAATACAAGGCAATCTGCTCAACTTATGTATTGCTGAAAGAAAAAACACATGAAAGGCTTATAATTAAAATAAATGGTCTATATAAATTTCATTTGGTTATAGAATATCAGTTACTTTTGCCACACTAACAAATGTGAATTTTTTTTAAAAAAAGATTTGTTTTAATTTGCATTACACATGTGTGCAGGTGGACTTGTGATTGCAGGTGCTCCCAACACAGAGGCATCATGTCCCTTGGGGCTGCAGTTACAGATGTTATTGACCACTACCCTAGGTGGGTGCTGGGAATTGAACTTAGGTCCTATGCAAGAGTAGTATTTGCTCTTAACCATTAATCCATCTCTCCAGCCCCACTAATACATTTTATATAATGTGATAGAAATTTTATTAATTGGTTTCTTTAAAGAAAAATAAGATAGATGTAACTTTTCAATTGAATTTTGAATTACACATGAAAAAATAAATTGTATGCTTTTAATTCTTTGAGTAAAACAGGAAAAGCTCTTCACATAGAATTGGGACTAAAATAATTGTATTTAGTTGTACTGTCACTAAGATATGAATTTACTTTAAGTTAGGACTTTGAGCTTTCAAATGTTGGCAGCATAGAGATTTAATATGATTTTTTTCACATGTTAAGAATCTTCTCAGGGAATGTCAAACTGCATGAACAGGCATAGCTGCAATCCACTAAGGTGTTCTGAACTGAATATACAGCATTGGAAGGTTAATGAAAGGACTAGTAATTCTTATTTGAAATCCCACTAGAGTGCAAATCTCCTAGCCACCATTCACAGTCTCCGCAGGAACATATGTGTTTCCTTCCTTCTGGGACATGTGGCACATCACAGTTCCAGTGGCTCCAGAAGATCTTCACTCCTGCTGACTGAGTTCTATCCCTACCCAGGGTCACTGTCTCCCAATCCCACTAGTGATGGTCACATTTGTTGAACAAGTAGTACTGAGCAAGCTAAAGAAATTATACAGAAACCATGAGCTGTCCTGAGAAATTGGTTAGAAATTCTTCGGAAACACTAGTTAAAAACTGTTATCCTCTGTTGTGTGTTGTCATAACCACCAGAAATGAGCATAATAAAGCCATAAGATATAGAATAATGAACTATATTGTGTCAAAATTTCACTTCCAGTCTAATATGCCCCAACTGGAGTTCATAGTTAATACTTTATTGACATGGTTTATGTAGCAATTGACCTTGATTTTTAATTCCAAAAAAAGTTACTAATGTAATTTTTTCAGTCAAGTCCCTTAACATCTCCACCATGAGGACTAAGTTTCAACATCAGTTTTAGAGGTGGAGCATTCATGTCACCACAGAGGTCAACATAAATTAGTGTCCTTCAGATAGAACCCAAGTGTGGTGTAGGTCATTGAGCATTTTTTTGGCTTCCTTTGACCAATTCTTTGATTATGTGGCCAAGCTAAGTTGCATTTTATGAGAGAATATCCACTCTACTTAGAATTTGGAGCAAAAATTAAGAAGCTTCCTTGTTATTGTGTCTTCAATGGGCCCGATTAGGAAGGCATGAGGCATAGGCGTTCTAAGTGAAATGGCTTACAAGCAACCTGCAGACTCTGAACAGTGACATCATGCAATATTTGCCTTCAGCGCTTTTGGAGCAAAATGTATAGTAATAAAATGACATTTATTAGGAAAATGCCAGACTCGGACAACCTGTATTTTAAATATACGTTGTACAACCTGTATTTTGAAATATAAGTTTTTACACTTTATTGTTACCTTGTTTCTGCAAAGTTTTATTGAATCTCACATAAAACTGTCAATAGGATAGGTTAGGATTTTTAGGAGCTAAATAAGAAATGATCTCTTATGTCGCTCCCAAGAAAGGTGCCGTTTTTGTTTTGTTTTTGTTTTTTTAAATAAGCAGTGAAGTTTGAACTGTGATAGGCAATGTTTTCTGCAATTCATTCATGGAAATGAGCCCGAGAGTTAATTGAAATATAAGGTTTGTAATGTTTACCATAGCAAAGTCAATAAAATGTGTATTATTACATTTGAAAGGATGATGACTGTGGTGGTTTGAAAGAGAAGGACCCCCACAGACTTTGATATTTGAACACTTTGGTCTCCATTTGGTCTCTTTCTAGGAAGGCGTGGGAGGTGTGGCTTCATTGGAGGAGGTATGTCACTGGGGGATGGGCTTTGAGGTTTGAAAAGTCCATGCCATTCTCAGAGAGTTTTTTTTCCTCTCTCTCTGTCTTGTGGCTGTTATTTCAACACAAGCTCTAAGCTACTGCTCCAGCGCCATTCCTACCTGCCTGCTGGCATGCTTCTCAGCATGATGATCATGGACTAACCATATGAGACAATAAGCCAGCACCCAATTAAATACTTTCTATTATAAGTTGCCTTGGTCATTGTGTCTCTTCACAGCAATAGAAACTAAGACAGTGACCATAGATTTTAAGTTTTATTTAAGCTAATTTCATTTTCTAAGAAGTAAACCAGTTGAGGCATAGAAATCTCAAAGTATATTGATACGTTATATTGTATTTAGCCACAAATTACTATAATAAAGAATTGGTAATATATTTTATTTACTGCTTAAACCATGATTATGCCAATATCACACAGTAAAAATATTTTCTTTTGTTATCTATTGGGCCACTGAATTACCTGCTGAGCTTGCTTTGTGAGCCCTTTGCCCATTGTACAGATTAGAAAACCGAGGAAGATGGCTGTTACCAATGAAGAGGGTTTGAATAGGCCAAGTCAGCTCAGAAAGGTACCTCATAACAAGGAAGTTGAAGATGTTCTTTTTAAGAAAAGAAGAGCGTAGAGGAAAGCAAATTATAGAAAAAAATCTTTCTAGAAAGAGTTGAGTCGGTTTCCTAAAGGTGAAAACAAAAGAGAAAATGTAGACAAACATGAAGAGGCAAGCAATGCTTGGGAAGGGTAGAGAAGACTGAGTGTTGCCTTGATGCTTTTGTTATTCAAATGTGATAAGATAAAGTCAGGTTAGTGACTACTGAAAGAAAATTCATATTGTGGATTCTGTCTTCATAATAGTGGAAGAGATAAAAGAAGATGCATTCGGTGCATTTAAAACTATTTTACATAGACTTGTAGTTGTGCTTAGATCTACAGAGAAGTACTTTTCATAGTAGAGTGGGTTTCGGTAGGAGACGAGACATTATGCGATTGTGACCATGGGGAAGTCAGGATTAAAGACTGCGTTGTCATAAACATTCAGCACTGGTCTGAAGACAGGGTTTAAACAACTTTGAAATGATGTAGTAAACCCTTAGGAAAGGGTAATGAGAGATTGAATCGTAGGTTAAGTAAATGGCATACATTTACACATATGTATAGATCATTGTATATAAAAGGACACTAGCATGTGACCCTGCCAGGCCTTGCCCTTGTCTCCAATTCCTCCTGCTTTACTAAAAACCACTAGATTACCTTCCTGAAGTTAGCCACCAAGGCTGATTTCCTTATTTGGCTACTTCCTCTTCCCGAGGCTGACTACCAAGGACCAGCTATAGAAGTATTGAGGTCCAGCAAACAGAAGCCCTTTTTGGCTCATCTAATTGAGATGCCCAATTAAAATTAAACACCTCATCCTAACGCGGGGTTGCACCCTTTACCTTTGTAAGCCACCATTTTCCTGTGCATCATTTCTGTTCCTCTCTATCCTTTGTCTCTCTGGAACAAATACTTGCCCCCTTTCCCTTCTTTCTCTTCCTCTGTCTCCTCTCTTTGTCCCTTATCCCTGCCCTATGCACCTTTGTGCTGAGAACTTGGTATGAGAACTTGGTCTTCAGGGTCCTGGACCAATATTTGCCTTTCAGTATATGTGTTATATATACGTATAATGTGTGTGTGTGTGTGCTCGCGCGCGCGCGCGTGTGCGCACGCGCATCTGCGTGTGTGTGCACGCGCGCACGCACGCGCAAGTGAGTGTGTGTGTGCCTGTATATAACTCAGTGTGAGATGGCTGAGTGGCACAGATAAGAGACACAGAGACATACATGCTTGAAGAAATAACTTTCTTGCAACATGTGGTTCTAATATAGTCTTTCAGATGTTAGTATCAGACATGAAATGTTCTACTTGCTCTTAACTCAGAGAGCGTTTTGTCCAGCTCAATTATAATCCCTGGGCCTCTGCATGCTATATCTTTGCGGAAATCATCTGGGGTTGAGAGCTGTCCAGTAAGCATGAACTCCTTAAGTGACACACATTCTGCCGCCTATTGAAAAATGGGCAAAGATATTGCTTGATGGAAAATGAGACAGTTTCTCTTCCTTAGAAAAAGGTGGCTATAGCTCACCATGATGAGTTCTACAGCAAATCAAATGCCCCCATCTATGCTATCTAATGCCGTTGCCGTTTGCCACAGGGAGCTTTGAGTTGTAGCAAACTCAACTTAAAATATCCTGTCATGCCATATCTGAAGACAGTGCAATTAAAAAGTGCAAGTATGTTGTTAATAACTTTGATTTGGGGGCTGAAGAGTTAGCTCAGTGGCTCACAAGGACCCTTGTTGCTCTTTCAGAGGACCATAGTTCACTTCCCAGCACCCGTGTGTCTACTCACAGCCATCCTTAGCTTCATTTCCAGCACATCTGGCAACCTCATCTGTTTCTCTGGGTATCAGGCATGTACACAGTGCACACACACACACACAGGCAAAGGTTCATACACAAAATAATGTAAAGCTATTAAAAATAATAATTTTAATATTGATTATGTATTGAGATGATAATATTTGGGTTCAATAAATCAAGTTACTTAAAATTACTTTGGCATGTTTTATGTATGATTTTAAAATATACTTAGTAGACAAACTGCAAATTCCAAAAATTTACACTAAAATTATAGCAAAACTTAAAACAGCACAATGTCATGTCACGTGGTTTCTTTCGAACAGCGCTGGTCCAGGAGGGTCTTTGCCAGTGTTTTATTTGTGTATTCTTTTTTCTCCCCAACTCTAGCTTTCATCAGACAACGTAATTAGCATAAAACCTAAACTTCTAAGTTCTTTAATTCCTAGCCAAAGACTTTGCAGTCTCTACAGCTACTTCCCTGTTCTCTAGAGACATGCATGACTTAAGTCAGTGTTTCCCAGACTTGCCAAATCTCCTGGGGTCTTTGCAAAATCCCACAGTCTAGGCCTCTCCCAAGACAGAGACAAGAGTCCCAGGCAGGCCTCTGGCACATGTGTTTGAAATTCTTTCCATGGGGAGGAAGGTTGCACAGTGGCTTTTCACATCTCAAAGAGAAACCATCACCTTCCGGAATCCTCGGGCCACCTGTTGCCCTGTGGTCTGGTCCCCTCTTCCCACTTCACTCATGACCTCTCCATCTAGGAGACTGAAACTATGCAGTCCTTTCTGCTTGAGCTTGAGTTTCCTACTGTCTGTCAAGCTCCTCCCCATGCCTCAAACCCTCTGTGTTCTGTCAGTTTTCACTCTTCCCCCTCCCCCACCACCAGTAAGTAGCCTGTTTTCCTGTGCTCCTCACCCCCAGCAGAGATCAATGCTGTCTATTTTGGTTTTATATACAACCCGAATAACACTTTGAGATACTTGGAAGCGTTCAAAATTTTCCAATGAGAGGGTCAAATCCCTAACATTTTTGAGTTAAGATAAGCCATGGAAAACTGCAGGTTTTCTTCTAAAACCTTGCAGGATTAACAGTGTTGAGAATGCCACCTGGTGATCTAAGGACACTCCTGCTTCCCACTTTGGCACATCTCAATGAAATCGTTTACCATGGCTGGGGCGGTGGACCAGCCCTCCTTTCCCACCCTCCCATCATCGGGGCTGTGTAAAGGACTCACATGCCTTCCTTTGAGTAGGTCAATGATTCCCTCTGTGTGGTTGGTGAAGAGATGAGAGAGCCAATTGAGACCAAGCAGTGTGTGAGGGGAGTCACTGAAGTTCAATTTGAAGACCCCAGGAGAACAGCTCCCTTAAATTCATAAGCCAGCAACCTGGAATGTGTCACTGCCAATCTAGAAACCAGGAGCTGACTGGAGATTGGAGATGGCCCCGTGTGTAAAGGGCTTGCGTGCGATTGTGATGACTAGAGTTGGGGTTCTCAGAAGGCAAGCGGGGACACCTGTAATCCCAGCACTGGGGAGGCAGAGAAGACAGGAGCTCCCTGGTACATGTGACCAGTTAGAATAGCTGCCTTGCTAAGCTCTGGGTTCAAATGAAACATCTTTCCTTGATGGATAAGATGGAGAGCAACCAAGGAAGAAGGCAAGGTGTCTGATATCAACCTCTGGGCCTTCATATGCACAGATGTGTGTACAAGCCGTTCCCCCAAGTGTGAATACATGCATACATACCACACACGTGCCAAAATAATTAAAAAATGGACTCTCTCTAAAAAGGATAAGAATTTTGGCATAAAAATTAAGCTCCTTTCCATAAGAAAAATAATGGAGCAAATGATAAAGGCATTGGCCCAGGGGAGAACATTCACGCAGACATGAATAGTACTTTTGGAAAGACAGTTGAAACACAGTTAAATTCTGCTCTCAGGGGGTGATGAAGAGGGTAACATTTCAAACAAACACAAAAACAATAAAAGTACAGAAAGGAAAGTCGGTGGGAAAAGAGAATGTCTACCTTTGACAAAGGGATAAACGAGGTTAGAGGGGATTTATTTTCAAGGGAGTCCTGAAGATGGCAGGGTAAAGAGAATCCCTGCAGAGCTGAATCATCCCAGAGCAGGGGAAAGCCAAGGCTATTCTTAGGTATTTTACAGAGTTTATGCTGATGAAGGGAATGAGGTTAATGTGGCCAAGTTGCAAGACTGAAAAACTCACTGTACTGAAACTTGAAAGACTAAATGTTTGGAAATATTTCGAAGACCATCACAGAGACAGAACAAACGGGAAGGAACCAAGTTAGGCAAAGGTTCTGTGGAAATGTAAGACATGCATCTCAGGATTTGGTTAAGTCCCAAAATGGTTTTGGAATTTTGGTTAATGGATAAAGGTTCGGGTCCAGTGGCAAGTCAGAGTGAAGTAAGGCAGGGAGGAAGGCAGAGTAACCCGAATGGTCTCCTTGCAGTTTGCTGCAGAAGACTTCTTGAAATGTGTAAGCCCATCATTAACTCCAGTATTCCCCTTTTCTCTGCTTCCTCTCCTTCCTACAAAGTTGAGAGGCTGAGATATCATTCTTACAATGCTCTTGTCAATACAGTAAAAAGTCCTTTCACGTGTGTGCATGTGTGTATGTGTGTGATCATGAAGGTGGGCATCCACATGCCTAAAGTCAATAGACTCTCACCACTTCGTTTTACAAAGGGCATCTTGCTGTTTGCTGTTGTGCATGCCAGACTAGGTGACCCAAAAGCTTCTGGGACTCCCCATGTCTCCATCACTGATCTCTCTGTAGTTACAGACACCTGCAATCGTGTCCAGATTTACATGGATGCTCGAGAACTGAACTCAAAAGATTTAACTCAGATTGCTTTGCAAATACTTTATTCAGACTCTGAAAACACTTTGCTCCTTTAAACTGTATGGTGTTTTATTTATTTTTCTCCTGTTCACAAAGTCACCCACTGGATGTGTCTGCTTTCTGTCCTTTCTCTACTTGCTCTGAGCACCACTTAGTATCCAGTTGCTCTATTCGCACTGTCATTTGGGATGTCACGAGAGCACTTCAAATACATCATGTTCAAAACTGGACTCTGAAGGTTTTCCCGCAAATGTGACTCCACTTCACCATGTACTTGCTCCAGCAAGACATCAGCTGTGGACTCCTTTCCGTTACCCATTTCTCCAGGGCTGTAATGGCCAGCCATCACTGAGAACCCAAGGAGCTCGAGCTACTGAAGTAGCTCACGGGTACATATATAGAAGTGCCTTACCTATGGGCTTCTTAATATAATCAATAGTCCTTGCTGGTGAAACATGTCTGACACTCAAGGGGCCATATTCTAACCCTGTGCGGGAAAGAAGGCTACAAACCCCTCAGGCTCCAAGAAGAGTATAATAAAAAAAATGAAAAGTCAGTGACTTTGCGTACAGATAGAGAAGGATGAAGATCTCAGGAAGGACCACTGTGATTCTTAACACTGATGTTTTGAGAAACTTCTGTAGTAAAAGGCAAAAACCTCTAAAAATAGTTGTAAAAAAGAGCCAAATAATAAATAAAAAGACAGCTTGAAAACCCTAAGAGAAAAACATTCCTGCTTATTCTGCCTCATTTTCCCATTACACAATCATTTTGTTCCTCATAAACCCAGAATCAGGTTTATGTTTTATATCTCCTTATGCTGTGTGTGTGCCTATTCATAAATATGTCATACATGTTTGGTTCAAATCACATGTAGCTTGTATTCAGTCTTTGTGGAATGATATTTTCTATATAATTGAATACCCCTCGAAGCTATAACTTGAAATAACATACTTCTGAAGCATTTACATCACATATCTAAGTTATAAAACATGCATTTTTAGTATTTTCTGTCTTATATTTGTTCTATTATACTCATTGTCATGAAAACATGAATATAGTAGAAGTTATTCTTGAAGCAATTTACAAATTGATCATCCCATCAGTAGTGAACAAAAATATCTACAATTTCACTCCATATCCTCATCAGCATCTATAATGTCACTGAAATATTTCCCAGTGTAGTAGGTGATGATATGTGTGAATTACTCTAACAATGAGAACAATTGTTTTTTTCTGCTCATTAGCATTTCTTTTGCATATTTTTATTAGTTTATAATTTTTGCTTGTGAATTTAAGATATTTGAAAGCATCATAGAGATACAATTCTGTTTTAGCTTGCACATGTGTGGCACATCTGTGACTGTACTTTTATGCTGAGTCCCGAAGCCACAGACTGCAGTCTCTGTTGGTGAGGTAAGTTCCTCTGTGGGAACTTTCTAATTCCCTCTGTATATCTTAACATTCGATCACAATGCATCGCCCCCAGTTTAATTCAATGTGATTAGGTAGAATTTTTTATAAATATGAACCACACAAATGAATCTGCAAATTCTAGGAACACTCCACTTTAGCGATGGTGGAGAAGAAATGCTGTCCCACTGTTCAACAGTTCCAGGGAGAGGAAAAGTGAAAGGTCAGGGCATTCTCGAGCATCCATGGAGAGAACTTGGAAAAGTGAATGTGGGCCTTCCCCAGACATTTCTCTGGTCCTTCTCCCACTTTAATAATCAGGTGGAGACAGGGAACCATTCAGCAACAGCTTAAGGCCAGGTAGGCTAAGATTATCCAAGACTGGGAAAGCTGAGCATCTCCCAGAGGTGATAAGAGATGGAAAGAATGGCCTTCCATGAGGGAGGAAGCATAGAATCTGGGCCCATTGTGCATGCCATTTTGCATAACCAGACCCTAAGGCTGAACCACAGGCGTGCAATTTCAGGGCCCTGGGGGACTATGCTACTGCCTGCAACTTCTGCTGCTTGAGTAAGTGGTAACGTATTTCAAAGTCACCGGACTGGTGACATAAGCCACAAAGAATGTGGACAGAATTGACAGAAACATTTTAGGAAGACCTAGGATAATAAAACACAGGCTATTTTAGTATTGACTTCCACTTCTGAAAGTCAGGAACAAACAGGCAGCTATGTTAGAATATTTAGAACTGCAGATTTCACCCCAACAAAGGAATCGGGAAGCTCCATTGTACAGAGATACACCCAGAGCAAAACAAAACAAAACAAAGCAAAACAAAATGGCAGCAAAATCCACCAATCCCCTAAAAAACAGCTACAGTTGGATTTGGAAGACACTAATATTTTTGCCAAGACATAAGAACTCCTGTTGGCTTATCTTACCAAAGTGTGGGACATACAAGGAAAGACAGATGATTTTAACATGTGTTTAGATAGATTTTCTTAAGGTAGTGAATTTTATAATAGGTTAGAAGTTATAAGAGCCACAGTGTATATGGTTATCTAATAAGCAACTTTGCAAAATGTTGATTTAAATATTTCTTATGGTTCTGAAGTTCTTTCAGAGATAAAGCTAAGAACTTCAAAACTATGTTTAGCTAGTCATTATGTCTGAAGCTGGTACAGTGTGGTGTGATCTGGTTTCACCAAATACATTTTCCTGGTTACAGAAGAAATAAGTGAGGGAGGCAGGTCAAGTCCTAAGGTGAAGCCCTGAGAATTTTGTGCATTTGTAAAATGGGAAGGTAAATCTCAAAGTAAATGAAATATGCACATCTAGAAAATAAGAGCCTAACTTAACAGTTACTAATGTTAATCCTAAAAAATATTAGATTCCCTGGGATATAGTGGTGTATGCCTTTAATCCCAGCACTCAGGTGGCAGAGGCAGGCAGATCTCTGCAAGCTTGAGGCCAGCCTGGTCTACAGAGTGTGTTCCAGGACAACCAGGGCTACACAATAACGTGAAACTCTGTCTCAAAAAAAATTCCAATACTTACAGTCTGTCATTAGGCGTCAGAAGAGGCAAAGACAGTTTTCAGCATACTAAGGCTAAGTATACGTTTTGTATGCTATTCCGTTATCTGATTTTAGAAAAGAATCATTGGTTAGTCAGTCTCCAATTACCTATTAATAAAAGGTCTCCATTTCATGTGGTGCAGCCATTCACAGTCTCTGTCCAATGAGTAGTGAAAGTCAAAGTTTGGTTTGTTTTTCTCCAAGAACAAATCATTTAATAGAGTGAGGTTAGTAGAAGACGTTGCCTGGATAAGAGTTTTGAAGAAAAAAAAAGAGGGTAGAGTTTGCAGCTGCTGAACGCACTCAGACTGCAGAAGCAGAATTCTAACCTCAAGACATACAGACACTGAAATAAATAAATAAAGGTTGTGCCAGTGGAGATGATAAAGATGACTCATTGGGTTGGTTATCTTGTGAAACTCAATTTTTTTAAGATTTAGATATTTTTTTTAAATTACTTGTATGTGTCTGGGTCTATGTGCACCAGAGGCCAGAGGCCTCAAGTCCCTAGGGAACTGGAATTTCAGGCAGTTGTTAGACACCTGACATGGGTCCTCTGTGAGAGAAATGGGTGCTCTTAACCTCGGATCCAGTTCTCCAGCCCTCAAGGCATTTTTGATAAGAGTTCCATTTCTTTCCATTTTCACACATGGTTTGAATTAGCATCTCCTGCTCTTGGAAAAAAATATTGCATTTTAAAATTGCACTTAAAAAGTTACAAGGTAACTTCCTCGAGGAAGCAAGCAGTGGTCATGTTGAGGAATATTTTTCTGATGTCAGTTTTCATATCACTGTTTCCCGTGATGCTATATCTAGTCGATGCCCAGACTAGTGAAACCTAACTCTGATCATTAGGACATAGTCGCTTTATAAAGACTCAGACGTAAAATCCAGCTCTGTTCTTCTAACCCTGCCCATTGAGCGTGGTATCAGGTGCCTGCTTTGAGCAGGAAGCACACAGATATTAAGCCTCGAGCTAGGGCTCCTCTCACCTAGGAATCAATGGTTTTGACTTCATATCAGCTTGACTGGCATCTCTTCGCCTCTTCACATCGATGCTTTAATGAATATGTAAAACTTGCACATATAAAAAGGATGCCATGTTATTTATTTAAAAATGAGGATGTGTTCGAGGTATGTGCATGTGTATGTG
>LOJH01054047.1:0-12089 GCA_001685095.1 Ellobius talpinus
ATAGATAGATGATAGATATATGGGCAGATAGACAGATAGGTGATAGATAGGTAGGTAGATAGATAGATGATAGATAGATAGACAGAAATATAGATGACAGTAGACAGATATAAACAGTAGAGAGAGAGATGGTGGAAGGAAGGATGCAACAGGTTGGTAAATGACAGGTGCTTTGGTACTAGTTTCTAACATGAAAATGGAGAGTGGCAGGTGGGAGTACCATTGAGGAAGAACAGTCAAATGAGAACCTGGTCCCCAGTGAAGGTGATCTTATTTTCTGAAGACCTCAACCCAGGTTCCTATTGACTACCTGCCTTCCATTCATGATACCAGCCTGTGGCTGTGGCACCAGAGAAGCAAATATATGTGTGCCCAAGATTATGGAAAGGCAGGCCTCTTATCTCCTACAAGGGTCTCAGTTACAGCAGAGGTGCTGCAAGGTGTACACCATGGGAAATCTGTCCATTCCCCACTATAGTCCCTTCATCCAAACCCTGCCCCCTTGAGGATGCTTACAGCTACCAGCACCACCTGCATCTGCTTCAAAAGACTATCACCTGGATCCAGGGACCATTTTCCACTAACTGCCATAAGACCAGGGAACATCATGGTCCCAGCCATGGGAAGAAAGTCCATCAAAGTAAATACAACTCCTTAAGCCTGTATGTGGGGTGCCCTCACCCTAATTTCTGGACTACATGTCCCTAACTTCATGTTAGGAAGAACAGCCTTCAAGACTGCCACTGAACTACCGAATCCACTCTGGTCTCCATTTGTTGATTTTTTTTCTTTTTTTTTTAGTAGAACAAGCCATGTCAATAGACCACAGTGATCTAATTCCCAATTCCAGCTCATCAGACTTACCTCTTGCTTCTGGGTTCCCAGGAGCTCTCCTAAGCTGGCAGGGCTGTCCCCATAGGGGACTGACCTCGACCTCCTCCATACTCATACTATTAACCAGCTCTACCTCCCCCAAAAGAATGCTCGGTGCTGCTCTGCAACCATGTCTAAAATGAGTGAGACCTCCCAGGCTCTGGGCAGGAGTGGGGAGGCTTGGTTAATGAGCATTTCCAAAGGCTTCTGCAGAGCAAAGGCCAGGGAACTGCTCATTATCCCAGCAGCTCTGTCAGCAGGCAGGAGAGCTCAGACTAGGGAGCAGAAAAAAAACCCTCTTCCTGCTCCTCGTGGCACCTGACTTCCCTGCAGAGGAACTAGTCTAAGACTCCGATCCACGTGGATCCACCACCGCTACTGTTCTATCACGCACAGCAGTGCCCTCTCCAAGGAGAGCCTTCTCCTGGAGCCCTTCTGTGTAGTAGGTTTATCCAACTTAGTCCACCTAGAATCCTGTCCCCTCTGCCACCGCAACGACTCCAAGACACAGTCATTCACCAAAGGCACAGTGTCAGCCTCTTTGCTCTTGTCCAACCTTCAGAGTCTTTCTCACGCCTTCCATCCACTCAACCCTGGTGTCAAGTAGATTTGTCTATCACTTCTCTAAGATCCTTTTCTTTCTTTTTTTTAAAGACAGGGTCTATGTATGCCAGGCTGGCCCTGACTTACTGTGTAGCTGAGGATGGCCCTGAACTTCCGCTCCTCCTGCCTCTGCCTCCCAACAACTAAGATTATAAGTATTCGCCAGCACAACAGTTTGTCATGCTGGGGATGGAACCAGGGCTTCTTGCAGGCTAACCAAGCACTCTGCCCACTGAGCTACAACCCCAGCCCACAAGTTCCTTTTGTTAGCCTCACCCTACCTCTGGCTTACAGCTATTCTCAAAGTGAGGTTTCTAGCATGCCTACCTGCGCCAGGCTGTCCTCACACCCTTGTGACGAGAGGCAAGCAAAATGCACCCTTGCCATGTGCTTAATGCTCCAGCGCTCCCTGGAGTATCTAGTTAAAGTTGTACGTCAGTAGGAAGTTCATCCTTGTTGGGTGTCTTTCTTACCCTGCCCTGCTCCTGCCTCTGTGTTCTTACCTGTTTCTTCTAGAAGCACTTCCTCAATAAGACACTATCAACCCTTACTTCAGAGTCTGCTTGTGGAGACCATTTCCGAATGTGGCTTCCCTAAGTCCTTCTTCAACCATGCTGGCTAGCACTGTCCTGCTCCTCCAAGCTCACAGCAATGGACGCCTCACAGGTACATCTTGTGCAGGCATTCTGCCTCTAAGGACACTGTGTCCTTTAAACACAGCAATGGTGTTTTAAGTTCCCTATAACCTTTGACACAAGATGAGATACAAAGCTTGACCTCGAGACTTACTGACTGGGACTTGAAGTCACACAGACCTATTTGTCACGTATGAATGATACAGCAACACAGAACAACGATCTTCAGAAAGGCCAAGTTGAGGTGGCCATCTGAGTCATGCCTTGATTTAGAATGTCACTGTGTTAGGATTCCTCAAGTAAAATGGAGTCGCAGAGCCTTCAAAAAATCAAGCATCTGTAATTTCTCCTGTCTCTTCCATATTCTCACCCATTCCCCAGTTTCCTTTCTTGGTGTTTGTTCCTTAATCCTGTTCGCAAACTGCCATCTCTACTAGCATAAGGTCTCAATAGGGATGTTTGTGTCTCTAGAGGATGGCAGAATTCCAGGGAGTCAGGAATCCCAAAATAACACTCTTTTATAAAGGCTCAGCATTTTTCAAAGAATATGTGCATATTTCATCATGCTATTGGCTTCACCCATCTCTTATGAAATGGATGAATCAGGTAGTTGTTGTCTTTCTTCTACAGATGAGGTGCCTGGTGTCCAAAACAAAGCTGAGAACCTCATCCAAGCCCACACCTCGTAAGTTACAAAGACCAGGCTGGATAAGGACTGAACTTTGGGCAACTAAAGACAATCATTAAGGCAGAGACTCATCCCATGTTGAGAAGGTCTTGCTGTCACCCACAGAAGACCTCAAATGAGTCTGTTCTCTCTTTAGCACCTGCTGGGGAAAAGAATCAGCGATGAAACAGATCCAGAGCTGTGAAGTTGAGATGGGAACAAGGCACCTAGCCTTACAGTCCTGATGAAGGACCAGAAACTGCTGGAAAAAGTCTAAACAAAGGTAGACTAAGGTAGATTCATTTAGTACCTATCAATTCCAGACACTTCAACATAGTCCTATAAAGAAGGCACTATTAGCCCCATTTTACAGATGAACAAACTCTAAGGGTCAGGGATGAGTAAAGGTCACAATCTAGAAGTCAATAAATAAATATATATTCTGGAGCTCCTGTATATGACAGACACTGTACTGAGTGCTGTATACACTTACTGATTTTAGCAGCATCCATTTGCAGAGTAAGGAGGTAGTGTGATCTCCATTAGTAGATGTGGAAACCAAGTCTTGTTAGCAATAGCCTACCACCAATCATCTTGTAGACAACAAGAGACAGAAAGGGGAATTAAAGATCAAGTCTAGCCCCCTCATAGACAAGGGAAGAGTTTAGTTGCAGACAGACGGTGGCACAAGATGGGCACTGGGAGAGGGGCATGGCGATTGGGGTAGAAGTACTTGCAGATGACAGGGAGGAACTAAACAGCTCCATCCTGGATGGTTTCAAGGGAACGAAAATGCCCCTTTTCACTTTGCCTCGGCTCAGAGGCAGCTCCAGCAATAGCTGTCTCTTCACCTTCTGAGCATGCCAGAGGGTTATAGAAAAAGGAATCAAACAGCCAAATCTCCTGGCCTGAGAGACCCCACGGTGTTCGCTGATGATTTCAGGAATAGGGGCCAAGAGCAAAGCAGAAAGCTTTGGGAAGATAGCATCTTTAAATGTAATGGAAGTTTCCAAAGCTTTCTCAGTATTTCTTTCCCAATGTAGTACATCGCCTTGGGGAAGAGAAACACAGAAGACTTGGAGGAGAAGTTCTTAGTATTTGGATTTTCAAAGACTGGTAGGAGGAGATGTCAAGTCTGTGTGTGGACCTCAGCAGAAATGCTGCCCCGAGTTTCTGAAGACTGAGAAAGGAAAAGGTCAGAGTGAGACTGGGAGGGGGAGTGGGTTCCTAAGACAGGAAAACAGTTAGCCCTGGGCCTAACTCAACAACCTCGAGTGGCCGGGCAGTGGTGGTGCATGCCTTTAATCCCAGCACTCGGGAGGCAGAGGCAGGTGGATCTCTGTGATCTACAAGATCTCTGTGGTCTACAAGAGCTAGTTCCAGAACAGGCTCCAAAACCCTGTCTNAAAAAAACAAAGCAAAACAAAACCAACCTGGAGTGTACAAAGCCCTCCAACAGGAATAGGAGATCAGAGAGTACTGACAGCTCCCGCCCTTTCCCCCAGCAGAGCCCTAGGGAGACAACAAGATTTCAGAGAAAAAATAATAATGCTACAGTGTATCCAGAGAGATGCTGAGCTTTTATTTTTAAGCCTTAAAAGTTGAGATGTGACTCACAAGCCACAAAAGTCATCATTTTAGAGAATGCAATTCAGTGGTCTTTGTTCTGTTTAGGATATGCAACCCTGATCACTATCTAATTCCACAAAGTTTCCATTCCTTCTCCCACCAAGAAATCCTGTCCCAGTGCGTGGGTAGATGCTCCCAGCGAGTGGGTAGGCGCTCCCAGCGTGTAGGTAGATGCTCCCAGTGCATGGATAAACACTCCCAGTAGGATCCTTCTCTGGACATCTGGAGGTCACAAATATGTCTCTAAAGATTTTTGTGAATTTTCTAGGTGTTCCATAAAAACCGAATCATTCTATACATGCCTTTATGGCTGGCTTAGTCACGTACCTAAAGGTTTCAAGAACCACACTCATGTATGGTTACCTCATTCCTTTTTAGAGTTGAGTAATATTCTCTCATATGGCTATACAAATTTTCATTTATCTAGTTATCAGTTAATAGACATTGCATTGTTTTACTTTGAGGCTATAAAAATTATACTAGTACAAGTACACACATACAACTTTTTTGTAGATATATAGATTTCCTTCTCCTTGTATATACCTAGAAGTGGAATTTCCAGGTAGTCCTATGTTTAAGTTTATGAGGAAATGACAAGACCCTTTTCCATGAAAGCCTAGACTAGAGCGATGATTTGGACAGTCCCACCGGAGGAACCATGCCCCAGTGACCAGGGAAGCATCATAAACGCTATGATCCCAGTGTTCTGGATGACAGATGAGTCAGAAGACGGAGAGAAAGTCAACAGTACTCAGCAGCAAGCTGGAAGACTGAATAGCAGAATAGCCAGTCGGCAGCTTCCAGGGCATGGCAGGCGTTCCCTGTGTTTAGCTTTTACCAAAGAAAGGTTTCAGACCCAGTAAAATTGAGTTTTCCTTTCTAGCAGAATGAGAATCTACTCTAGAAATTGAATTGATAAGATTACATTTCATGCACACCTACATTTGTGAGTAGACCTGGGAACCCACTACAAACTTCACAGCATGAAAACAGCACATGGGAGACCAGAGAATCGAAAGGAAAAATTTTAAAACTACTCACAAGCCCGGTCTCTTGGGTACACATTCAGAATGGAAGAGTACAGACAGGCAGGCAAAGACCAGAGCTGGGAAGGTACCTAGTGGACGCTGAAGTCCACACACAGCCCTTCCAGTGGCCGCCTAGGCCCACTGTAGTTCGTTTCTGGATCGCTCCTATCACCCTCCATTCCATCCCTTGGGACTGCTTGTTACACCCGACACCCGTGAGGAGTATTCAAATCACCATGCCTTTCTTTACCTATGCTGTTCTTTCTGCTTTCTTCCCTCACACACACAACACATCGTACGTGGAGACCAAGTGCAGATGTCACTTCCTTCAGTGAGTTGTTTCCGGACCTCTAGAGGAGTTCAGCCATCTGGTAGCTTTGTTCTCTTGGGGCTGCGCACTTTGTATCATCCTTATCTGTGAATATATCTCTGTCTTTTGCCACAATTCCAGCTCTAGGGCACCCTCTAATTTGATTGCTTCTCGTGCGTTTAGCCCAGAGTTCATGTTCCACAAATATCCGTTGAGTGAATTACCCAGGTCCACCATCTATTATGTAAATAGGGGGCTGAGGTCAGGAGAAGCAGAGATGTATTCAGGATCCCAGCAGTTGAGGGCAGCGAAGCCAGCGCTCAAACCTAGCGCATTCAGGACACTTTCAAGGTACAGGCAGAAGCTGCAGCCAAGTAAACAATCTAATGTCACGTAAAATTCCTGCTGCTCCCACACTGCTCCCTGAGTTTCTGATAAGAGGAAGAAAGTGTCGCAAGTGAGGAACATCTCTGCCATATGCATTAGACTGGTATTTGAAGGAAAGACATATGGAGGAAATGTTACGGGGACATTATGTAGCGAGCTGGTGTGCTTCTAAAGGAGGGCAGTTTATAGCTGTCTGCTTTATGTTGACACGAAATGATAATTCATTATGAATAAATCAAACCTAATACACAGCTCTGTCTGTGATGACCAAGTTCCCCCTCTCCCTCACCAACATTCCTCCTGTGAAAGAAAATGTTCACACTGAACACATTTCCAAAGCAGCAAGATTTTCTTAGAAATCTCTATGGAAGGAAAAGCCTTCACGTTCTTTGGTTCATTGGAGCACCAGACCATAAGAAATCTCTTTCTAGTATCTACAGTAAACCTCTCCTGCAACCTTGTAAGGAGCTTCAGAGCAGGTGAGATTTCATGGCATACATTTTAAAATGTCCCTTTCTGTGATGTGATGGAAACCATTACTATACTCGATGCTGCAATTTCCAGCAAAACACAGCAAAATGTGTAGACTCCACCAGTAGTGTACACTTCCAAGGACCCGTCTAAACCTCCAGAAATAGTACTTGTCAAGGAACAAGAGTAGGGGGTAGAACCAAACTGCCCCAAACCAGAGAGAGGCCACTGTCAGTCTTGTCCTCTCAACAGGATGGAGAACTGCCACATTCTCTGGTCTGCACTGATGGTCAGGGCTCACTGCTCTAAAGGCCTTCTCATGTCCTCTCTACTCTCCTGCCTCCATCCTCCTTCCTCCCTTCCATCCCTTCCATTCTGCAGATGACCAGGCTGCTCTCTTTATGACACAGAGAACCCTTCACCAGCAAATCTCTCCCCCTCCATTTCACGGCAGCTGTGAACATCTGCCCCACCAACTGCTTCTCCACTCACCCTGCCTAGGCAGCGATGAAATATCCCTCAGAGGAACTGAATCAACCTCCCTGTCACACATTCCCATGACCCCAAGAGACAACAATTTAGAGATGGCATCTATCAGGGTGGACACTCAGGTATCCATGGAGCTGGGAAATCTGGTTATCAAATGTCATTCAGTCAATCGGGGCTCACCTATGTAACTTTGTAGGAAAAACCAAAGCCCTTTCGTTAGCCTTTGGTTGAACTGAGATTTCCCAAAGAGGAAAGAGGAGGCGTTCTGGTAGCACACAGGCAATCCTGTCCATGAATTACCACCATCAACTGAGTAACTAGGATCACAGGGGTGCCTAGCAACACCCTTCATCTCAAAACAAGAAAGAAAAACGGGGAAACGGGGACAGCACAGGCAAGGAGCCCAAAATCGAGCTGACAGAGGAGCCAGCTCTGCTCATCAGGTAGGCTGAGAAGAATCTGATTTATTTATCTGCCTCGGTTTATGTTTGCAAAGATGAGAATAACATACAATCTGGACACAAAAGATGCTTCAAGTCTGGATGTGGTGGCACACACACACACACACACACACACACACACACACACACACACACACAGTCTTTGGGATGTGGAAACATGTGGGTGAGTTCAAGATCAGGCTCAGCGCTACAGCAAGGCCAGCCTGGGCTACATCTAACCCTGTCTCTGACAAAAAACAAATGAAAGAAGAGGAGGGAGGGAGGAACATGAGACCCCCAGAATGCCCATCTGATGAATCCTGTACCTAGTTAGCAATCATAAGCTTGGATTCATTCCTGGGGGGGTCTGCAGCCATAACAGAAGTGCCAGCTTCATCTACAGGAAGAAAGCTGACAGCCAGGCTTTCCAGACATGCCCCAGATCAGTTCTGCACAGCTGAGCCCTTGGAGTTAATCCAAGAACAAGAGTAAAGACTCCCTCCCAGCAGTGGGTCGGTGAGGACACCGCAGGTGGAAGGGAGGAGGGGGAACAGCTTCAATGGAAGCAATCACACGTGCTGCTAAAAAGCCAAGACCAGGAAGCCTGAGAGAGGGCAGCTCCAATTATTGGTAAAATAATCAGAAATAAACAGTCGCTTGCCCAAGTACAACTTCTCCATACCCTCTAGCTGAGCCTCTTTGCTGCCCTGATTATATTTAGAACCAATTTGAGCAACCAGGTTATTTTGTCCATTGGAGCCAAACAATGCTGTAAGCACTCCTACCAGAGCTTAGGAGGAAGGGAAACAAGTGTGGAGACGCTAACCTCCCCCATGGCAATCCCAGGCAGAGGAAACACCCCAGGATGAGGCAAGAGCCACCATGGTAGGAGCACACACAAGGGGAGAGCCTAGAAACACCCCCCATGCCCACCCTGGCTATTGCTCAACTAGGATGAGGCCCTGGCCCAGAGACTTTCAATAAAGACCTGGGTCTCTTTTCTCAGCAAGACCTTATGGTAAGCTGGGCAAAGGTAGCAGCATGCATGTCTTCTAGGGACAGCAGGAATCTAGGCTGAAACCAAGCTGAAAAGGGACTAAAATAAGCCAAGATTCTCTCACGCACCTTGCTGTCCCAAATGCCAGGCATAAGACTATGCACTAAACTAGAAGGTTATATATTCAGCCAAATGGGGGATAAACGGCTACTATTGATCTCACGGTCAACTTCCAGACACACAACTGAAGGCAATGTAGGGCCCATGGGTCTACCCCTGCTCCCGGGGGTTCATCTTGAGGACAGTTTGGGGCCAGCCAGCTATACATCCTGTTTGTTCCTGTGCTCCCTTTGCCTAGCCTGATGGTTAGCTATAGGGCTGTTGTTTACAACATAATTTCCCACAATGGAATGGGGGGAATTCCATTGTGTAGCAGCTTGGTATATAAGGTTTTTCCTAAGCTTGAATAAAGGGCATTGGGCTGATCTCCTTTCTAATGACCCAGGTCTCTTGTGTGTTCTTTCAAACTCTAGGCCCTTGCCCGCTCAAAAATGGTACAGTGGTGTGTGCGCGAACTGTACTGAGAGAGTAACACAGGAGTTACAGGCAAGAGTGAGGGAACAAAGTATTTGGAGGAAGTCTTGCTATTCTCCTATGTCCTCATCCTTCCTAGAAGTTCAGAGAAAATTAACTCTCTTCACAGGGTCTCAAGTCACCCCGGACCTTCCTGATACATTTGCATGCAAGAGAACATGTCAGCGATTGAGCCAAGACCACTCACAGATTTCCAGTCCGTCTGCTGCCACTCAGCGCCAAGTGCCCTGGTGGCCCTGGCAACACATACACAAGCAAGACTTACCCAGACCTGCTTTGGTGTAGCTCACAGGCCAGAAGATTGTCTGGGGGAAGCAACGGCTTTGGCCTCAGCAGCAGTCAGCTCAGACTTCTCAGGAGAAGTGCCCAGAAGCTCCCACTACTGTATAGATTATATAATAAGAGCCCACTGCAGGTGGCCAGGGACTGCCTACCAGTACAGGTGCCTCGCTTTGTTCAATAGCTGTGTTCCTGAGAAGTGTGGTGTGGGAGGTATTATTAAATGAGAAAAGTGAGGTTGCAAAAACAAACTTATATGGTGATGTCACAGTTTCAAAAGCTTTGCTTTTGAGACAAAAACTTGCTAGACTGCCTAGGCCCGTCTAAAATCGTTGGATCAAGCCTTTCCCAGCTTCCCATGTAGCTGGGGCTGAAGATGTGGGCCACTGTACCTAGCTTGATGAACTCAGCTTTACAAAACAATGGCAAAAATAATTTTGCACATGTCAACGTTTTAAGTAATACTATGATAGGAAGAGACAAACAACTCAACTCATATCAGGTTGTGAACTCAGGGCAGGGGTTCCTCTGTGGTATCAGTAAGAATGTAAAAGAAATGTATTGCCAAAAGAGAAAGGGGGAAGTGGACCACTTAAGACAACTTGGCATATGTTGTATGAGAACCTGGATGATAATTTGAAAATGAGTTGTTATGAAAAATGGGTTTAATCCCCTGCTGCTCTGTTGCCCAGGCTCAGAGGCACCTGACCTCTGCCTCTGGTGGCTCCACACTTGGCAATACCTCTTGTCTGCTTGGCACTGGCATCTCCAACCATGCAGTTACTGGTTTGTGAGCAACCCTGTGAGGACTGGGGGCTGAAGAGAGATGGCTTTGAGGCTAAATGTGTGTACTGCTCTTGCAGAGGGCTCAAGTTTGGTTCCTGGCACCCCTATCAGGAGGTTCACAACTGCCTATATTTCCAGCTCTATGGGACCCGGCACCTTCTTCTGGCCTCCATGGGCACCCACACATATGTGCACATACCCACACCCAGGCACATACTGAGACCCATAATTAAAAAGTAAATCTTTACAAACGAAAATGAACACTGGATCCATGGGATGCCCTGGCCTAAGCTCTTGCACACTGTCTCACGGAACCCTTACCAGTGCCCTACGGAGTAGGATCCATCATTTTCCCACAGGTTGGAGATCACTTAGCCCTTGGTACTAGGCAAGGTTGGGGATCACCTAGCACTTGATACTAGGCAGGGTTGGAGATCACCTAGCACTTGGTATTAGGCAAGACTGGCATTTAAACCCAAGTAACCATCTCAAGGCTGCTTCCAACTGAATCACATTGTTGGACTCTCTCTTGGGGACCATTCTACTGTGTGACATCTGTCACTTCCTCTGTGTCTTTCCCACTGAAGCCCAGCTCTGCTGCTTGTGGATCAAGTCACCAGCAGCTCTGACCTTCCTCAGACTCATCTCCCTACTGGACAAAGCTAAGCTCTGGCAGCTGTGGCTGGGATCCTGAGCCTTGCCTGGTAGGGCCTGTTTTGATCACTTTTCCCAGGGCTATGACAAAATGCCTAGAAAGGGCAACTTGATAGAAAGTTATTAGAAGCTTATTTTGGCTCACAGTTTAAGGGTGAAGTCCATCCTAATGCGGAAGGTATGGGGACCAGAGGGACCCTCAGCTGTGATGGCAGGAACACAAGGCACCTGGACACACTGAGTCCACACTCAGGAAGCAGGAAGGGGTGGATGGTCATACTCACCTAGCTTTATATATATTCAGTCTGGGACCCAGGACCCCAGTGGATGGAGTGGTGCTGCCTACATTAAGGAGGGGTCTTCTCTCTTCAGTTAACCCCTTCGGGAAACATTCATAGATACACCCAGAGGTTGTTTCCGTGCTGATTTTGAGCCCCACTGACAATAAAGATTAACCATCCTAGAACCATTCACTGGCTTTTGCTTGGCCAGTCTCGTTTTCTGGGTGTCTTCATAGGAAAAATTCTATTTTTCTGTCCTCTCCTTTTTCCATTTCCACTATGGAACTTGGACTCTCAAAACGCATCCCTAAATCTTCATTCCCCCACCAGAACTTCCTTGGTTCCTAGCCCTCCTGTGTGCTCTCCCCTTTCCCTCCATGTGTATTTGCTCTGGGGGTGAGATCTGGCAATCACCCCTCATGCTGTAGCCATCCTAACACTCAGTGTCTCTTAAAGGACAGAGTATTTGCCATGAGGTGGAATAGAGGCAATAAACTCTATGCATGAAGAAATGAGGTCCCTCTGTCCCAAGGAAAACATCATGGAACATACTGATTTGGATACGGCAGACTCCGCAGTGCCCTCCTTTGAAACGACCCTGTTTCTGATTGCTTCTTTGCTCGAATACCTCAGCACCAGCCCCCTCTGAGCACTCAGTTTAAGAGACCAGCTCCTCCCTGTCATGCCCCGACCTGCCCCAGAGCTTTCTCCATATCATTTGCCAACATCTAACAGATTGTATAGCCTATTTCTTATGTGTTTATGTCCCCTCTCCATAACTAGATTATGCCTCTCACTTGGAACATACACAATACGCATTCATTTCATTCACCCAACAATGTCAACAAGCAAAGTGACAAGAGACTCTGGCTTTATAAATAAGGACAGGGCTATCCTCTGCATTTACTCAGCTTGATACAGATAGATAGATAGATAGATAGATAGATAGATAGATAGATAGATAGA
>LOJH01054048.1:0-12089 GCA_001685095.1 Ellobius talpinus
AGCCTCAGTGCAGGAGCAGGAACTGTTCCTGGGCCAAGGACCTTGCAGACAATAAGGCAGGCTTGTGGGTGGGGGGCAGGGATGACTGGAATAAAGAAGCCCCTGCAGCAGCAGCTGAAGAGGCCCCCTGGCTCCTTTCCCGGATGTTCCGCCCCGCCCCGGGATGGCACCCACTCACCGGTCTGAAAGGTTGTTCTCAGCTCAGGGACAGGACTCTTGGAGGTCGAAGGACCCCGCAGACAAAAGGGCGACCTTGGTGGGGAGGGGAGGGTTGTGCGGTGCCAAGAAGCCCCTGCAGCAGGAGCTGGAGGTGCCATGCACTCAGTGCCAAAGATCTTAATGTAATCAACTCTTCCAACTCATGAGGGCTAATTTCATATTCGTACACTGAAGCACTATGACTCAACCCACTGAGTGCTCTCCGTGAGAAAGTGGTAGAAATGGGATTTGAACTCAGGTCTCACTTTAGATTCTGCATTCTTAATATGGAGATTGTTATTTGCTAGTGATCCCCGCTGGTAACAATTATAAAAATGTAAAGAAGAATTTACAAAAATTTTATAATTTATAAATGCAAGCCATGCAAGATAATAGACTACTAAAATTTATTAGAGAGTTCAGCAAGTTTACCAGAGAGGTATAAAAATAGGACATTTTCAATAGTGAATTATCATTGGCTAATATAATACATTAGTGAAACAAATCATACAGCTCTCCATAACAGGGACACCTTCTCCACAACAAATTGTGGTTTACTTGAGGGCTGAACAGATGACTCAGATTAAGAAAACCTACCTTGATTTTCTTAGTAATGAAAAAACCAACAAAACAAAACCAAACAAACAAAAAACCCCTAATATCAAGTGACAAGGAGAGCAAGAATGAATGTAGTCTTCAAAATTGGAGAACTCTGTGCATAAAGAATATAGGAAATGTAGAATTTAATGCAGAAATGTAAAAAATATTCCTGGGAAGTGATGAGTAAAACATCAGTTCGCCCTTAAAAGGAGCGCTGATGACAATGAGAACAGGATCGTGAGACAGAACGCTTAAGGTGTGCTGAGCGGTACAAAAATGAGCCTGTCATGGCTTGAGCGTGCGCAGGGGAGGAAGTGCAGGGAGGAAGGGCGGCAACTGGGCTCTTTGAAAGATCACTCTGCACCAGTGTCTGGTTCGGATCCTTAAGGCAGCTGTTCGCGAATCGTAGACTGTATTCATAGCAGGGCAGCAGCGTTCCATTCACAGCAGTGATGGTGTAAGGCACTTAATTCTAAGATGTAAAACAGAAAACTAAAAGTCTGCTAATAACCATCTTTTTATATGCAGTCAATCTATGTGGAATTGCAAGCCAACCATCCTAATTTTGGGTTATTAGGTCAAGCTGCATCTATCTTAGAACTGAAGTTAGTGTGGGCAAACTGGTATAATGCTCACATATTCGTGGAAGTTAATTGTGTGGGGGGTGCCCCCAAACATATCGTTAAACCCAAACTTTACCTCATTGTGCAAATCTAGACTATATTTGCAATCTGTGTATTCTCTCTTCAGGAAAATTATGGTGATAAGACCGAATTCCTGGGTTGTTAAATCTGATATTCTGAAGAAAGAAAAATCATAGCTGGATTGAACACATGCTGTTATAGCCAACTGTGACCTCATACATGGCACTTAGATGCTGAATTATAATCACCTCCACTATAATTTCCTTATTGCAAAGATAAGATGTCTAAGGTTATGAAGCCAGTGGAAGTCTGAACCAAGATTTGTATTTATGTTTCTTGACTTCTCATCTACTTCGTAGTTCTGTTAAAGTTTGGGAGAATCCAGATTTCATCAAGAATTCCTCAACTTCAGTGCGATGTGAACTATTATTGTTTTAGTAATTCAATGGGAGTGTGGTAGCATGCGTGAGAATGTACTAGAAGATGGTAAAGCCTCCACCATTGTTCACACAGCACATTCAAAGGCAGAGGGATTGTGCATCCTAGAAATGAATTCTTGGCATGCCATCAAACTTCAGGCATATGCTGACTGCTGTTCACCTAGAAAGCTGTGTCCTGTGCCAACACGGAGATGATTTTATATGTTCTGTTCAGCCTGGGATATGTACTCTGTAAGATCTTGCTATAGCTTTTATTGTTTTGTTACTGTGACAAACAGAGGAGGGAAAAAGTAAAGACTGGCTCACAGTGGAGGGAAAAAGTAAAGACTGGCTCACAGTTTAGGCTAAAGTCCAAGGTTGGATGGCTGTAGTGTTTCTCAGCCTGTGGTGAAGCAGTGCATGACAGAAATGAGTAGAAGATTGGAGCTCTTCTCATCACGGTAGTCAGGAGGCAGAGAGCATAAAATACTAGAAGGGACCAAATGATCTCTCCAAGACGTTCCCTCAGTCACCTACTTCCTCCAACTAGGACCAGCTTCCAAACTCTACCACCTCCACAAAATGTATTCAAATACTGATATCAATAGAATAATCTAATTATTATTATTATTGGATAATAATCATTATTATTATCCAGGGCCTCCAAGATCCAAATACTGCCCCCAAACTCCACTCGCAAACACCATTTGCATAAGGAAGCACACCTGGATGACACGGCCTTTTAGGATATTTCAAGTCCTAAGTTATAGAAAAGCCTTTTAAGTCGTCTTTCCTCCCAACCTGTGTTAAAGAATCTACTTTCAGTATTAGCCATGTAGGATTGTCACCTTCCTTACGTAGGGATTGTCCCGATACAAGAAGCAAGTTATCCACGCGCACCTGCTGTGTCCTTCAGGTCCCTCCTCAACCAAACAGTTCAAAACAAAACCGAAAGCACAACCATCAAAAGAAACCTGGCATTGTAAAAAAACAAAACTGTAATGACCTCTAACATCCTGTGACTAGCACTGGCGGGGCCGAGCCTCAGAGTGTAGCAAACTTGATTTCACGAGGAATGAGTCAGTATTTGCTGACCACTAGAAAATGCATTTTCTTTACAATGAATCTGAGGATCACAGAAGTGATAGAAAACAGAGGGAAAAAGTCAAAAATAAGAAGGTAAAAGTGCCCATTCTTAGTAGTGGTTTAATGCATGCTACTGTACTGGAGTAACAGTTGGCCCACTGATAACTAGCTAATGAGACCCTTGGAGAAAAGATGCAATTATGAATTAAGTCCCCTGTCATGGGGGCCAGTGCTTTACTGGCTCTCCCCCAGATAACCACACACAACCCTATAGAGGACAAAGCAATGACAGTTGACAGTATGGACACTGTCTGCTGTCCAGGTCAGGGAGAGGAAAACCGGCAGCCACATTCATTGCACAGGAGCTCAGCAGTCTACTATGCCAACTGGCAAATAAATTTTGTTAATAGAAACAGCCTGGCTCCTAGCAGTTCAGCAAGCTGCTGGCTTGCAATTATTAGATGCTTAGTTCCTTTGTTGGGGAGGGGCCCAGCAAGCAGAGCCTTAGACGTAAGATTCCTGGGACCACTCCAGGAATCTGAGGCTACTCTGTTGATTCAGACGTACAATGTGAACCATTCTGTACGTTGCAGAAAAGACAAGTATTCAGAATGAGTGGTGCCTCAGGTCTCATCAACAAGAATAATTAAAGCACAGAAGAACGGCAGTCAGCCTTGGTGAGACCGTTTGTAGACCGAATGAGCACCAAGGGGTTTTGTGATCAAAAGTACAGCAGCGTTTAAGAAAAGAACCGCTTTGTCCTAGATGGCTTTATTTGATCGTGTTATTTCTGAGAACTGCAGTGACCCCGCTGCTGTGCTGCTGTGGGAGGCAATAGAAATATTTGCGTCCAGGTATTTGCCAGAAGGAGCTGTGCTGTGTCCTCAAGCTGTCGTGCCTTTTGGCGGGACATTATCAGCAGGATTGCAGCTATCATGCGATACTTCCTGGGACAAACAGTGAGGTGTGTGTTCTGGGGCAGCCAGGAGTGATCAGGCTGAGACTGCTATCGCTGTGCTGCTATAAATACAGCGTGCACGTTAACACTCAAACAGCCATCTCTGGTGGCAGGACTGGAAAATTGTTTAGTGATGACTTGCCAATTTTTACAATGAAGAATAAATTTTATATGGATCTTTTTATATAAATACCAGAAGGAATCAAAAGCGGGGGCCTGCATTTTAAATGCATACCTGGGAACCTCTTGTGTTTAATGCATTTCTGTGAACTGGAGGGAGGTAGTTTTGCTTCAGGTTATGCACGAAAGTAGTTCTGCTATCCATCGCTCCACGGAGTGCCTAATGCAAGCAGATTGGAAAACGGCAGATTAGACATTGGCTTGTCTAACTGTTTGCTGAGTAATTGCAATTTTTTGAAACTATTTGAGAACAATGCCTGGCCAAGTTCATGAGTAGAGCTAAATAAAAACATGAAAGGTACAATAATATAAATACAAGCTCTGTATTCTTCTTGACAAATACATATATTTCATTTTTATTCTCAGTTGTAATTTCTGTGTCACCTTCAGACAAGAGTCTATAATGTGTGGTCAGATCAAGATTGACAATACAGGAGGCAAGGGGGCAGGTTTGTTGAAGTTAGCTTGATTTGAAAAATAATCAGGCTAGCTAAAAGCTGAAACAATTATATTTTTATAATATATTATAAGGGGAAAACTTGCAAAACAGGAACGAGACGTCCAAGCTCAGTGTGCTGTGAGAGAACCACACACAGAGAGGACACCTGGGCCACCCCATTTTTCTCAGGGTCCCAGAAAGACACACCCTAACTTGGTCCCACTTCTTAAAATAATTGGTTGACAAAGATTCCCCATCACGGGTTACAGAAGTGGAGGTCTTTGTAAGAATCAGTAGAAAGGAAAGGTAATTCTTGTCTTGCTTGCTCATTTTCGCTGCTGAAAAATTATAAGGGTAATAAAATTTGAAAGAAAATGTGTGAAGAACCTGCCCTAGGCAATAATTAACTGTAAACAGAAATCAACTCAGTACCTTCCCAGGCTTCCTTGAAAGGCTCTGTTACCTAGAAATCTTGTTACAAATTCCCTGAACCCAAAAATCAATTTTTGCTTAGTGTTTTAGACACACCCATTTCAGGGATTGCTGTAGTAGGGACTCAAGGAAGAGGCAGGTTGGCATTCTGGATATTGAAGCTGTAGAAGCTGTTGCATTTTTATCAAAAACACTGTAGCTCTGAATTGCCTTGTCACTGTGGATATCAATAAAAATAAGTAATCATCATAGAGTTTTTAAATTCTATTATGATAAACTATAATGGATGGGTTTTCTTTTAATCAAGCTGCACCTGAAGGATGCAAGCAAGTTAAGGAGGACATGCCCTGCCCCATAGTAACTAACACAATAACAAACAAGTCTTCTGAAAACATTAGAAAAGTGTCACCTGCTTCCCGAATTTATTTTTTCAATCCCTCTGGGTTCCCTGAATAACTTCATTCTGGTTTCCTTTGTTTGAACGCTTGTGAACAGGTTTGGCTGTATGATGGTGGCCAAGGACAGCTTTTTCAGCAATGTGAGGAAGGCTGAAAATTTAGGCTGGGTAGAAATAGGGGCCTCAGGATTCTCTTTCAATTTGCATAGAAAGTACAGGCAGTCAAGTAAAATGTGTTCTATAGTGACCCCTACTCTTAACTGTGGTAAAGTCCCAAGGATGCCCAACTTGAACAGGATTTGCCACCAATGAAGCATTTATTTTTAATACTCAGTAGAGAAGTGTCATAGGCCCTGTTGGGTCCATAGGGGTCATGCAAAGATGGGGACAGACCATCAAAGTCTAAAAAATTAAAGCAAACTTTATTTCAGAAACCAGATTCCAGGAAAAAAATTTAAAAATAAAATAAGAAATCTCCATGGGGCACAAAAAGCTTATCAGCTAGCTGAGCCCACAGCCAGAGACGGCTTTTGTAAGGCTGTGGCAAAGGCCAGTTTCTGAACCCATCTTCTTATAGTAAGGTGTACCAAGCAAAGGTCTGAACAAAGGAATTTTTATAATCTTGAGATAAAGCTCAGAGACAGATTGCCTTACTTTACAATCTCCATTAACAGAGTTTTTCAGTTAAACTAGTGTTTGTACTTAATCTATTGTCTTCCTTGGTACTTCCAGGGGTTGTATGCTGAAGCGCTGTGCTCTCCCCTTTGATGCTGCCAGTTTCACATAGCAGGGATAATGCACAAACCAGAGGTCATATATCTATCTTCTAAAAGTTAGCTCAGCTCATATCTGGTGTTAATCAAGGACGGCCGGGGGGTGTAGGCTCTCAGTTTTCAGAGAGATGCTTTGGCCCTGTAAATAGAGCTATGTATGGGTTGTAAAACGGAGTAACCCACTGTTAATGGTTAATCCTTAAGCTGCGGAGAAAGCTGCTGACAGTCTGTCCTCATTCTCCTAGGTTTACAACTTTATATTTCTTTGTTTCTACATTCTTATTTCTACAATCTACATTTTTATATTCTTATTCTTGGACTCTGCAGGCCCAACAGTAAAGAATCCTGGGCTGCAGTAATAGCCCAGTCTCGCCTATGGTACTTTTCATGCTGTTTAACTTCTTGCACTCTGAAAATAAATGTTTGTATAAAGGAAAATTTCTGCCTGTGGTGTGTTGATCCAGTCTCTCCTGGGTGCACTTTCACTTCAAGCCTTCTCCTTGTGTTTCAGTGAGGACCACAGTCTACAGGCTCCAGTGGCCCGAAAACCTGTGTTAAATCCTATTTGGTGAAAGCTTTTTATTATATTTCTTATTATCTTCCTGGTTTTCAAAATACTGTGTGTTCTCTATCGTCAAAGTGATACCTACAGATAAGTGTGAAGTAGAAGACTTATGGCCAGTTACGCAATGGCTAAGAGATAATTTATTACAAAATTCATTCTAGAGTTAGTTCTACATGATCTATGTAAAAGAGAATGAAACATTTGTTTCGTGGCTTTGTGTGCTCTTACCAGAAAATTAGGGCATTTCCTTGTGACACTACAGAAGTAAATATTACCTTAATGCACATAGTAACACAATTTAAAATGTGTTAAAAATCCATAGTTAACTTCCTTAATTTGGGTAGATATTGAAAATACTCAATGAGCGCATTTCTTTTGTGTGTGACTCTGTGTAGACTTTTAACATTTATTAGAAATACTTCTTTGGGGGTTGGCTGTATTACTCAGCCTTCTCCAGAGAAGCAGAACCAAAGGAATATGTTATTACAGAAGATTACTCATTGCCTAACTCAGAGGATCCCAGAGACTGAAAAGTCCCACAGTGAATGCTTGCAGGATGGAGAGCAAATCTTCCCAGACTGAATAAGGCGAAAGCCTCAGAATGGCAGAAAGGCCAAGGGCAGCCCCAGTCTAAGTAAGACCAGAGGCTTGGCTGTTCCTAGAGGTGGGTCCACTTGTGCAAGTCTGTGGTCAATAATTAAAGAACCTGGAGTCTCATGTCCTTAGACAACAGCAGTGAACAGGATGCTTGCCCAGAAATGGGAGCATGAGCAAAGGCTAGTTTTCTACTTCTGCTTTTGTGTTCCGTTTTTTCCCGTGGTCTTTCCCATCCCTGGGGATTCCTATCTGCCCAGCTCCTTCATGCAGGAAACAGTCTTCTCAAAATCCCCTTCATGAATACTCCTAGAAGTGAAAATTACCAGTTTTCTAGGCATCTTCTCAATTCAGCCAAGCTGACAACCAAATTAACTGGCACAGATGTCTGAATATATTATAGGTGCTCACTAAATATTCCAGAAAATGTGTGAAAATTTACTTTCATCATTATCTGTGAGTCTTCCTAACGTTACCACTTCACCAATACTGACATTGCATGAACTGTTCTGGTTCCACAAAGAAAATGCCACTGGTTAATGCCAAATGCTAAATATCTTTCTGGAAACCATACAAAGGACAAGCAGACTGGACCTCGTGGCAGAGGCTGGGAGACACCCACAAATAATTCTACAGCAAAACTTTAGGAGCGTGGAAGACACTGTGAAATCCTAACTGTAGCATCTGTAGGCCAAGCAGCTGAGGTAGCAAACTTTGTGTGGGAACTTCTCCTGAGACAGCAGGAAAGGATGGGAACATGAAGGAAACACATTGATACCAGTAAACCACCATCAGAGGAGGATCCAAAAAGCAACATGCCCTGTTGAGTGACAGGTAAACCCAAACGGAAAGCCTTGCTGGAAGAAACAGAGAAAGATGCTTGCATCCTTTGCAACAGATCTCTGAGAGCTCATCTTTGAACAAACAAGCAAAGGGAAGGAAATGGTATGTTTCTTGGTAGCATCTTCTCATGCTGAAGCTGGGGTTGACAGAACTGGTACCTAAGTGCTTGTGAACTTCACCACATTTAAGCAGGCAGATTCAGGCCTTGTCTGCATTGCTTCCTTTGTCCTGTGGAAACTTAGCATGCTGTCACCAGTTCTGACCCACGAGGCAGTTATCAGTAGGCCACTCCCTTCTCTTCGCCTGTGACTGACTCCTTACAGTGCAACCTGCTTGGCTGTCTGTACTGGGAAACAGTCGGTTAGCTCTGCAGCTCTTCCCAGAACTGACTTGTCCGTTTCCTCTTATTTTCCAGTTCACAATCTCTGAATTTCCTGGAAATTCTTTTCTTATGTAAATACTCGCATGTTTAAAAATTACGTCATTTTGCTCTTTATTGCTTTTCTGATGTCTCTTGGGACTTCTATGCTGGGCCACAGATTATTTAAATCTGTGGTGCTTCATTTTCAAGCAATTGAAAATTTCTTGTATCATTGTTTTCCTTGCATTTTTCACAGCCAGAATTTCTGTTAATTGAATTTTATGATGATTTGATGGTCCAACATATGCTTAATTTTGGCAGTGTTCCAGGAGACTTGGGCATTATGGAAACTGCCACTGTTGGTGAGCTGTGTCATTGTTGAGACCTGCACCATTGTAGAGTGTAATGCACCAAACAAATCAGTGGGACCAACCTTAGGAATTGTTCTTGGACCCACAACATGTGCTGAAATTCCCTTTTATTGTTTGTTACATTTTCTTTTAAAAAGCGATGCTAGGAAGAATCCATAGCGATGGTGCTTTTGTCTGTTTCTCCTTTCTGCATTAAAGCTGTGATTTTTAGGACATATACTATGCATTATGTTGTCTTCCTTGTTATACTGACCTTCTCAAGCCATTGCAATACTATACCATCTCCTAATAAGGCTATTGGAGTTAATGTTGGCTCATATTAATATTGTGCTAGATGGCCTAGCTTTTTTATTTATGAACCTAAGTTCAAAACACTTTAGTAAATTAAAAAGAACCCAGTTGTTCATTGAAAGAATAATATATTACTACCAATTAAGGTTTTTCCTAGAAATCAAAGCTTATTAAATCTGAAAATAATTCATCATATCCTTGGAGTCAAAGGAAAATCATATACGAATGTCCACAGTTGAAAAAATTCAGTTGAAAATAATTTAATAGTCTTTGCAGATGTTTAAAAAATAATGATAATTCAGGGCTGGCAAGATGACTCTGTACGTAAGGATCCTGATGCATAAATGTGGGGATGCATATTTGGATACCCAGCACCCATTTTAAGCTGGATTCGGTGGCCCACATTGGTATTCTAGCACCGGGGAGCAAGCAAAGGCAGGGGAATCCACAGAACTCTTCAGCTCCTCAGTCTTGCGGGATCAGTGAGCTCTAGTTTCAGAGAGATCCTGTCTCAAAAAGTTAACTAGAGAACCATCAGAGAAAACATTAGAAGTTGATCTCTGGTCTCCATATGCACACAAACACGCTTGTATGTTCAGATGTATGCCTACATATACACACCCATATACACATGTATAGACACCATACAGATACATACACACACATACACACAATAACGATGACTCAACAAATTAGGTTATAAACATTTTATTAACATGAAACACATGTGCATACACATGCACACACACATATACAATATACATACAATATTAGCCCAAGGAGAATGTCATAACTAATGACAAAATTCTAGAGACAGTTCTGCTAGATGTACAAATAAGGTTGCTCTGCTCAAACCTGGAGTGTCCCTGTGATGCTGGACCAGTTTAACCAACAAAGCAGAAAGAAGAACTTGGACTCAAAAACAAGCAAGCTGAAGTAAAGTTATTATATTTGGGGAATTGTCACCTAGAAATCCCAGAAGTATCTCAGTAGAAATTTCCAACTGTTAACTCACTTCTAGCTTCTAAAACAGGCATTGATCAAAACATAAGTCTGACTCATTGAAAAAAAATTCCTTTGTTGGGAAAAAGAAGAATCTGAAGAAATTGAAAATGAAAATGCTGAGCTGGGGAGAGAGGGGATAGGTAGGAATTTTTCTCTAATAGAAATCATGGAAATATGAATAGGGAAGGATGGGTACAAGGCCACTGAATGTGGGAAAAGAATATGAATTGACATTGTGCATAAGAAGAAATAGAAAAAGCATTTCAGCACATTAAAAGGTATTCAAAGCCACATAAAATGCTACTTGTTATCTAGTATTTATTGAAGAAATGAGGGATTAAAAGTCTGTGTTCTAAACTTGCCTGCCTTCTGCAGGAGACTTTTCAGGATGATCAAGAACTGCTGGTAAGGATTGTCTAAAGACCCTGGGTGGAGCAGAATGCAGTTGACAGTCAGAATTTGGAAAGCATTTTTTTATTTTTTTTAAAAAAACCTGTCTTATTTTCATTTTACATACCAATCCCAGTTCCCACTTCCTCCTCTCCTCCCATTCTCTCTACCCGACCCCCCACCCCATCCACTTCTCAGAGAGGGTAAGGCACATAGCTCTGAGGAAGGACCAAAGCCCTCCCTACAATATCTAGGCAGAGCAAGGTATTCCTCCAAAGAGAATCAGTTCCAAAAAGACCAGTGCAAGCAGTAGGGATAAATTCTGGTGCCACTGCTAGTGGCTCCACAGTCTGTCCCCAGTTATACAGCTGTCACCCACATTCAGAGGGCCTAGTTTGGACCTATGCTGGTTCCTTGCCTGTCTGACTGGAGTTGGTGAACTCCCATTAGCTCAGGCAAGCTCAGTGGGTGTCCCAATCACAGTCCTGACCACTTTGCTCATATTCTCACTCTTCCCACTCTTCAATTGGATTTTGGGAGCTCAGTCCAGTGTTCTGCTATGGATCTCTGTCTCTGCTTTAATCAGTTGCTGGATGAAGGTTCTATGGTGACTTGTAAGATAGTCATCAATCTGACTACAGGGCAAGGCCAGTTTGGGCACCCTCTCCTCTATTGCTTAGGGTCTTAACTGGGGACATATTTGTGGACTCCTGGGAATTTCTCTAGTGCCAGGTTTCTTGCTAGCCCCATAATGGCTCCCTCAATCAAGATATCTCTTTCTTTGCTCTCCATCTCTGTCCTTCCCCCATCTCAACTATCCCATTCCGTCAAGTTCTTCTTCCCCTTCCCCTTCTTCCCTCTTCTTTCCCTTCTACCCTCCTTTCTCCTCCCAACCCCATGCTCCCAATTTTGTCAAAAGATATTGTCTATTTCCCTGTCCCAGGGGGATCTATATATGTATTCCTTAGAGTTCTCCTTGTTATGTAGCTTCTCTGGGGTTGTGGACTATAGACTCATGGTCCTTTGCTTTAAAGCTAGTATCCTCTTATGAGTCAGTACATGCCAAGCTCATCTGTCTGAGTCAGAGTTGCCTCACAGTGATTTTTTTCTAGTTCTACCATTTGCATGCAAATTTCAAGATGTCTTTGTTTTTTTACTGCTGAGTAGTACTCCATTGTGTAAATATACCACATTTTTTTTTTCAAGCCATTCTTTGGTTGAGGGACATCTGGGTTGTTTCCAGGTTTTGGCTATTAGAAATAATGCTGCTATGAACATAGTTGAACAAATGTCTTTGTAGTATGATTGAACATCATTTGGGTATATGCCCAAGAGTGGTATTTCTGGCTCTTGAGGTAGGTTGTTTCCCAATTTTTTTTGAGAAATCGCCAAACTGATTTCCAGAGTGGTTGTACAAGTTTGAATTTCCACCAGCAGTGGTGGAGTGTTTTCCTTACTGCACATCTTATCCAGCATAAGCTGTCATTGATGTTTTTGATTTTAACCATTCTGACAGGTGTAAGTTGGTATCTCAGAGTTGATT
>LOJH01054049.1:0-12089 GCA_001685095.1 Ellobius talpinus
GCCACGGGCTCCTGATCTCGCTGCGCAGTTAGCCGCTAGCTCAAGCGGACGTGCCCGCTCGGCTCCCGCATCCACATGCCGAGGTCCCAGCCTCCTATTGCCTTCCGGGCTCAGCGAGACACCCGCCCACTGCTCGACTGAGCCTGCGCAAGTGCGAGACCACCCCACACACTCCCGCCAGATGCCTCGCCCACCAACCGCGTGAGAGCCAATACCCGGTGTCCGCCTCCCGAGGCCCCGCCTATCCTCCGAAATGGAGCCAATCCCGCTTCTGCTGTGCGCCCCGTTGTGTGCCCTGTAGCCGCTAGGCCCTACGGGTGGTAGCGTCTTAGGGTACTGCCCTCTGCTTGTAGCCTCAGGGATAACCCGCACCTCCTGGTTGGGCAGCTCCTCTGCAGACACCCTTTGTTTTTACAGCCCAGCTGGCCTTCCATTCCCTGCAATACGAGCGATCATTT
The DNA here is from genome assembly GCA_001685095.1 of Ellobius talpinus. Lineage (NCBI taxonomy): Eukaryota > Metazoa > Chordata > Mammalia > Rodentia > Cricetidae > Ellobius > Ellobius talpinus. The sequence continues at coordinate 459 of LOJH01054049.1, forward strand.
TAGGTGGAAAAGTCCAGCCTCTGGAACACTTCTGTGTTCTCTGCGCAACCGCAGATGCTGTCTTAGCCCAGAGATTTTTGCTTGCCTCATCCCCCTGTTGTAGGGAAATTTCATAGCCTTTCCTTTAAGTGAGGTGCTTGAATTTCTCTTCTTGACAGTCAGACCTTGGGAGATGGGGATAGAGCTCAATGATGGGGCACTTAGCTATCCTGGGTGAGGTCCTGGGTTACCTGTGTAGCCCTCCCTGGCTGTCCTGGAACCTGGAATCTGTAGACCAGGCTGGCCTTGAATTTACAGAGATCTGCTTGCCTCTGCCTCTCAAGTGCTGGAATTAAAGGAATGCGCCACTATCGCCCTGCTACTTTTTTTTATTTTAAAGATAGATATATGTATATAATACGTGTAAACACACACACAAACACTATATTTTCTCTATCGCGATCCAGTGCTATTGTAAAAGCTCAGGCAAACAATTGCATTGTCTGGGGGAAAATCTACAAATACATCTACAACTAAATATTATAAAGTAAAGAAAACAAATCAATTCAGAGATTTAAAAAAAAGTTTGACTGAGCATGGTGGCGCATGCCTTTAAGTCCAGCACTTGGGAGGCAGAGGCAGGAGAGTTTGGTCTACAAAGTGAGTTCCGGAACAGCTAAAACTCTTTCACAGAGAAACCCCGTCTCGAAAAACAAACAAAACATAAAAGGTTGATAAAGATCTTGATTTGGGAGCGATTTTTGTGCTTGTTTGGTTGATATTTAAGAGACTCCCACTGTATAATCAGTAATAGCCTCACATTTGGATTCCACTGCTTGGATACAGCGCCTAGTTAGGAGGTTGAGAAGGCGGATTGCAAGTTCCAGGCTATCCTGAGCTCTATAACTAAACTGTGTTTTCAAAAACTAAAGTAGTATGACTTCTGCTTTAGTAAAGCAGAAGTGTTAGGCAGGATACCCACATTAAAGAATATTAAAGAGCAATATTAGTTTGCCTAATATTTTGAAAATTCTGCCTGACATGGCAATACATTTTTAAAGAAAAGAATACAAATGGAAGAGAACTGGACAAAACAGATGGCAGACACATTGCACCCTTTACATAAAAGAGTTTCTGTGAATATATTTTTTAAATACCAAATGATGCTTTAAAATTTTTGGTGAAATATACAAATAGGATATTAAGAGGACAGGAAGTATAAATAGTGAATTCAAAAAGAGTTTACTATTTCTGGTCCTCAGCACTGAAAAAGTTTAATCTTATCACAAACTCAACCAGTTGTAAGTCAAAAATATTTTGTAAGGTCTGAATAGTTGCTAGCATAAGTGAAACCCTTGGTCTAATACTCAATACTACAAAGCACACGTACAGACTCAATATGCATATGTGTATACACATATGTTTTTTGGACTGAATATATGATGCAGATTCATTAATCCTGTCTTTCTAGTCCATAGAATATGACTATTTATTTATATAGCAATTATATTTGTTATTTTAAATAATCCAACAGTGATTAAGTACATGTATGGGATTGGACATATAGGCTCTGTGCAAATGCAGGAACATTATTTATGGAATATTAGTGTTCCTGGATATTTTAAGTGCTGGGGATTAAACCCAATGCATCACACATGTTAGGCATATGTGCTATCACTGAGTTAAACCTTCAGTCCTCATCCTTAAATTTTGGTACCTACTGGGAATGCTGGAACTGATTCTCCATAGGCAGCAAAGGGATGATGACTGTATATAAACTGAGTGACTTAAACAAGAGAAATGTATTCCCTCACAGCTTGGGATACAACAAGTCCCAAGTCAGGGTGTTAGCAGAGTTGGTTGTTTTGGCTGAGAGGGAAGCCCTTCCTGCTGGTTTTATATCTTTGACCTTAGATTTATAAAGGTATATCCTTGTCCTTAGTTTATAAAGATATATCCTCGTCTCTGCCTTCATCTGTGTACGTGTGTGAGTGTGTGCGCGTGAGTGCGTGTGTGCATGCTCACATGCATGTGTGTGTGTGTTTGCTGCACACATATGTGAACCATTTTCTTTTTTATAACATGCAAGTTGAATAGAATTAGAGACCATTTAGAGCAGTTAGAGTCTTCATTTTAACTTTGTAAAAACACTCAGGCAACAAAGTCATATTCTGAGGTTCTGCAAATTAGCACTTCAACATATGAATTTGGAGGAGGGAGTAATTTAACCCGTAACATACAGATACAGAGGGAAACTGAAGGCAGAGGCAGAGTTTGGAGCGATGCAGTCACAAGTCAAAGAACAACCAAGGACTGTTGGTGATCATCAAAATAGGCAAAACAGGAAAGAGTTCAGAAGCTTCAGAGGGAGCAGGGCTCACCAGTGCATCATGTCAGGCCATCAGCCTCTAGAACTGTAAGAGAATGCTTTTCTCCTCCTCCTCCTCCTCCTCTTCCTCCTCCTCCTCTCCTCTCCTCTCTCCTCATCTTCTTCCTCCTTCTCCCTTCCTCCTCCCCTCCTCTTCTTCCTCCTCCTTCTCTCCTCCCCTCCTCTTCTTCCTCCTTCTCCCTTCCTCCTCCTCCCCTCCTCTTCTTCCTCCTCTTCCTTCTCCTTCTTTCTTGTTTTAAGCCACCACTAAGCCTGTGGCATTCTGTTACAGTAGCAATAGGAAACTAGTCCAGCAGGCACCTTGAACTTAAGGGAAGCATTTTGAGCGAATGACTACACAGCACATACAATTACAGGCAGAGAAACAGCTGGAGTTGGGCTGGGAATGGAAAGGATTCACATCACAAGGAAACCTTTTTTCCCATAAATCATATAACATCACGTGTTACAGATACTAGTCCCTCTCTTACTGACTGACTAGAAATCAAAAGTGGGACAAGGCATCCTTCTTGTTCAAACTTGCTTTGTAACTTTTCCTGGAGTAATATGAACAATATTTTCTCACTCCAGGTAGTGGACCAAGCCCTGGCCAAAGAACCTAGTCTAACTGTGACTAGCTTGGTGGGCAGATTAGTATATTTTATGGCTTGCGAGGAATTCTACAGAGGAGAAGGGCTTTACGAATCTTATGATTTTCTTCTGAGTTCTTCAAATTTTCCTGAGAGTCTCCTGAGCAACCTCCTATTCTGTCCCCCACCCCTTCCCTCCATGAGGAATGTTTAAATATGGAGGAGACAACATCACACTAGGAAAACTGGCCAGACTTCCTGGTGTGTGCGCAAGGCTGTGCCTAGCCATGCAGAGCACAACATGCTATGAAAACATGCCCATGGCTGCCAGGGACCTTTTGTCCTTCCCATGGGGCCAAGCCACAGCTGCTGCTGCTGCTGCTGTGAGAGATACTCATCTAAGCCTCCTGATTGAAAGCATTTGCTTCTCTTTGCCATCGGCCCTTCACGAGTCCCTGCATTTTGTTTATACAAGGAAGCATATAGATTTCAAAGTGTGAAGGCATTTAGACAGCCTTGGTACAGTCTCCCCTGACATTCTGCTATGCCCATTGGCCATTGGGATTCTTTCTTTTTTTTCGGAGGGGTGGTTCGAGACAGGGTTTCTCTGTAGCTTTGGAGCCTATCCCGGAACTCGCTCTCGCTCTGTAGACCAGGCTTGCCTTGAACTCATAGATATCTACCTGTCTCTGCCCCCCACGATTGCTGGGATTAAAGGGGTGTGCCACCATCGCCTGGACCATTGGGATTCTTTAAAACAGTCCAAGGTGCCAATAGTCTTTCCCTTTGACCTGCTCTCACCATTCCCCCACCCTCCAGACCCACACCTTAGGGCAACAGAAAAGTGGCAATTAGAGCAGACAGGCTATATGGTAAAGAAAATCAAAGTTGTTAAGATGAATAACTACACAAAAAGCTATGGCACTAAGCTGATGTCACAAGACTGTAGCCCAGGGTTTGAGAGGCTAATATAGGATGATGAGTTCCAGCTCAGAGCTGGATCCCTTTCTCAGGACATCTGTCTGGGGTTATGTTTGTCTTAAAATGCAGGTTGTTCTCACCTCTGCTCTGGAGCTGAAGATGATTTTAAACTCCTGGTTCTACTGCCTCAACCACCCTAGTGCTGGGACTGCAAGGGAGCACCACCCCACTGGGAGTCAATATTCTTGTTGAAGAATTAATGATTCAACTGATAACATCTAATGTGCATGATGGTTTTTTATTTGTTTGTTTTTTACTTAAAAAAAACTTCTTTTGCATTGGTATTTTGCCTACATGTATGTCTGTGTGAGGATGCCGGATCCCCTGGAACTGGAGTTACAGACAGTTATGAGCTGCCATGTGGGTGCTGGGAACTGAATCCAGATCCCCTGGAAAAGCAGCCAGTGCTTAACCACTGAGCCATCTCCCCTGCCTGGCAAGATGTTTTTTGAGACGAGATCCAATTATGGAGCCAAGGTTGGCATCCAACTCAAGAGCCTCCTGTTTAACTTCCTAAGTGGAGATAGCAAGTCTGCACTACCACAATCGGTTTATACAATTGGTTTTTAGACAATTTTGACAATAAAGAATTTACTGACAAAGTATGGTGGCACACACTTACAGTAATGGAAGTGCACACTTGTTATCCCAGAACACGGAAAGCAGAGGCAGGGAGACCTCAAGTTGGAAGCTGGGTCAGCTAGCCTGTGCTACATGACTATACCCTATTTCACAAGGGTCAGGGCTGCTATCAGTACATTGTTTGGCATGAAAAAGAGTAACTTGTTTGTACCCCTTAATTTTAAAATGGGATACACAAAAGTGCATCCATCACCTCAGAGGGAACAGGAGATAGTTTATTATAGAGCCAAAGTGATCGTGGCCCTAGAACATAAATTTCGATTTTCCCAAATTCCATGTTTCAATGTGATACCAGTTCCATGAAAATTTTATGATAACATAACAGAGAAAGTCATAAATGCACGCACTCTTCAGTTACATTGGTGGCAGCTTCAGGAAGGCATGTTATAGCAAAGCTGGGAAATCTCCTTAGGCCCGAGGCACTTGATGATGACATTCTTGGCCTTTGTGCTGGAGGAAGGAAGATGATGCTCTTGATTTCCAAAAGAATTTACCTACTACTCACAGGGATGTTAAGTCACACAGAGGTAGTCAATAAACAGCTATTTATGGAGCTAAGATAGCTCAAGATAGTTTAGCTCTGGACCTGCAACATTCCGGTGTTCCTGAATCTTGAAGGGGTTGGCAAGCTGTCCCATGCAGAGGTGAGTGCTCAGAAATCACCTATTCAGCACTGTGAGCAGTTAGGAGGCCCAGCATTAACTGATGCCATTCCAGTTTCTCTGGCAAGGGAAGTACCAATCTGTAGGTCTAAACATAAATATTTAGAAGGCAGTTTGACACCTTGTTCTTTTAGCAAAGCAATAGTAGGCTCCTTCCTAGGGTCATGGGGTTTTGACCAAGTTTATGGTACCAGGCACAAATTCCCTGCTGTGGAGCAGATCTCCAATCCAATCAGAAATTGGTTGGTTACCCTCATAACTCTGTTGTATAGCAATTTGCTCTTAAATTAAAACCTTCCATCCTGGAGGGAAGGAGTAAACTTGTTAAGTCCCAGGATGTAAAAAGGGAGCCGAAACATTCCATTCTGCATGGAAGCTCATTAAGCTCAGGAAGCAAACAACTCAAAGGCTTCAGGAAGTCCCTGAAACTGAGCAAGGTACTCAGAGTCCCTCTCTCTTCCTAAGCATATATAAGCAGGAAAGCCTGCTGAGACACAATCTCTCAGACCAGGTGAGTTGCCTAGGAGAGGCAGAGCCAGTTCTGCTTCTGAGAAGAGGCTCAGATGCCTGCGATGCCTGGAAGAGACACTCTTCAACCTACTGAGCTGCCTGTAAGTGGTGCCATGAACAGGCTTCTGGCTTTCATGAACTGTCACCCATGCTGGGGTGGCTTTGGGGATGCGGCTGTCTGAGTCATTTCTGCTCCTGTAAGTATTCCTTACTGGACCTATAGTCCTGTAAGTAACTCCAGTAAAACTCATTGGTTCGCCAAGTTGGGTATTGGTGGTGTCCTTCCTTGGTCTATTTTTGGTTTCTGATCCAGGATGAGTAAAGTAGATGCTTGCTAGTGTCTATCCAGGAATAATGTCACACAACCAACCTTCATGACACAATCGTGCCAGTGGATAGATCTTACCTGGCAAGTCACCTTTTAGCTTTGGCTTAATTTTACAGGAATGAAAGCTGAGACCCAGAGGTAAATAGCTTCCCAAAGGTCTAGGTCTGATAACTGATAGGACTGGCTCTAAAACCTAGTCAACTTGATCCAGACAGCAGCCCCAGACACCATATGAAATGCTCAGCCTGACTGGGCCTTCTGTGAATGGTCGCCTCACCTGTCAGTCTCCAAAATGCTCTGTGGCTCCACCGTAGTAGGAATGAGGCTATTTTACTTTTACTTTATTTTTTTAATTGTTGTTTGAAACATGATTTTACTGGATAGCCTAGGCTGGTCTATGTTGTAGAATATTATTTTAATGATGTAAAGATGTGTTATATTTATTTATGTTGTAAAATATTATTTTAACGATGTAAAGATGTGTTACATTTATTTATGTTGTGGAAGATTAATTATGTAAACATTTGTTTTTGCTGCATTTGTTTAATCATGTAAAGATGAGTTGCTGTTTTACCTTGCCTGCTAAGATACCTGATTGGTCTAATAAAAAGGTGAACAGCCAATAGCTAGGCAGTAGAGAGCTAGGCAGGACTGGTGGGCAGAGAGAATAAGTGGGAGGAGGATTCTAGGCTCAAGAGAAAAGAGAGAACAAGGAAGAAAAAGAAGAGCTACTTGGGGCCGACCAGCCAGGCAGCCGCCAGCCAGCCAGACGTGGAGCAGGACGTACAGGATGAAAGAAAGGTAAAAAGCCCCAAGGCAAAATGTAGATAAAGAGAACAGATTAAATTAAGATATAAGAGCTAGTGGGGGGAGCATAAGATAAGACCGAGCTTATTATTCATAACTGATAATAAGTCTCTGTGTCTTGATTTGAGAGCTGATTGACAGCCCAAAGAACAAGCCTGCTACAGGTCTAGAACCTCCAAAACCCCTGCTCATTCTCCCCGGGGCTAGGATTACATGTATGTATACCACACACTGAGGCCCCCTTCCTAAGAACCCCTTCATTTCTGTGTCTGTGTAGGGGATATAGAGCTGAAATACACCCAGGATAAAGACCTGCGGGGATGGGACCGCATCGTGGCCAAGACAACTTATACATACCTCTTACATACTTAAGCCTAAACCTCATGTTAGTGCCCCAAAGCCAGGCATCTGTTTCTCCGCCCAGTGGGACCACATTGTTTAAAGCTCTTCTCAAAATCCTGCCTGGAGTAAGCAAGGGCTGACTAAAGGGACAGTGTTATGGATGAATAGTTGGAAGGGGAGCGGACAGATGTGGAGGGCAGTATAAACCAGAACAGAGAGGCATCTAAAGTTTGCTATCTGGACTTCAGAACTCACTCACTGACTCATAATGGGACAAAATGCTAAGCAGAGGTGACTGTTAAATGATCAGCCATAAGCGGGTCATCTATAGGACACTCCTCAGTGACACAGGAGCATCACAGAAGAGAGGGCGGAAAGCATGTCAGAGTTGAGGGTGATATGTAAGCAATGTGGGACACGCCTTCCACACCTGCCACGCCACAGCTCTCCTGCACTCACAGCTATTATTACTTAAGACCCATGCAAAATTCTGCCTGTCAATACCCTGTCATGGGGGAATCAGAGGCACCCCAACTGCCATGGGAATTTATAGGCAGCTATGGTTATGGAGGGAGGGAGAGAGTTCTTCAGTAATGTAGCTATTGGTGAGATGCCTTGGCTTCTGTAATTAACATGTCCCTCAGGCATCTGTAAGGAACTCCAGTGAAATTCACTGGGACATACTCACACATAGACACACGTATGTGTGCAAATGCACACACATAAGCACATGTGCATACATAAAGACATGAAAGTGGGAGGGAACTAAACAGGAAAGGAAAAGGATCATTGGAAACGGTAAGGGGACAGAGTAATAAGAGTTAAATATAATCAAAATACACAATTCATTCATGAAAATGTCATAAAGAAACACATTGTGTGTATTAATAAGTCTAATAAAAACATCTTTTAAAAGCTCACTCATAAGCTGGGTAGTGATGGCGCACACCTTTAATCCCAGCACTCGGGAGGTAGAGTTGGGTGAATCTCTGAGTTCGAGGCCAGCCTGGTCTACAGAGTTCCAGGACAGTCAGAGCTACACAAAGAAACCCTGTCTTGAAAAACAAAAACAAAAGTTCACTCATTTGAGGGCTGATGAAATGGCTCAGTAGGTAAAGGCTTCTGCTGTCCAAGGACATGAGTTTGTTCCATGGGATCTATCGTGGTAGGGAAAATCCATCTCCGAAGTTGCCCACAGAACCCTCATTGGGGCAGACATGTGCACCCCGCCCCCCAAATAAAAAAATAAAATGTAGTAAATTTTAAAGCTTACTAAATTTACCATATATACAGCCCTCCCACCCCATACGCTTACATCCAGCGGCTGCTTGGCTGACCTCTCCCTTCCTGTCAGTGTCTGCTATCGTACCCCTGTGTCATCAGAGGACCTCAAGTACAGACCAAGGCTCTCGGCTTACAGAGCTCTCCAGGTTGCCTTCTTCCCCGCCCCGCTCCGTTGTTCTTGGTGGCATCCGAGCGCTTTTGACATGCGTTTACTTATGTCTGTCTATTTAATACTGCCTCCCCTGAAGTTGAATAGACGCTTCACAAAAGCAAGGGACTGTGCTTTGTTGTTAGCTGACATTCCCTGACTGGGACAGACAGCCTGGCAGCGCCCTCTGGCGGGCACCCCCTGAACAGCTCAGGTTGCTCCTCTTTGCAGGCGTTGGACTCCGAAAGGCATTCCTGCTATTTCATAGGGACTTTCAGAGGTTTTTGCTTTCCGTGAGATGCAAAGAGGATGAAGGATTGGGGAGGGCCGGATCCAAGGCGAGACCAGTGTGGAACGGAGAAGGAGGTGGGGTTCTTGCGCCTTCTCCCTCTGCGTCACTTGGAAGACTTTCTTTTTTCAAGGGCAAAGACTGCTTATTTTTGGAGAGTTTTAGTTTTTCTCAGACGCCCACTTCAATGACATCTTCTTCCCTTCCTCTTCTCAGGCACTTTGTGACCCGGTGTCTCCTGACCGGATGCTTGGGCTTTGAAGCCACATAGAGCGGCTAGGACCTGGGTCGAGCATCTCTTCGATAGCAGGCACTAGGGGATGCTCTCCCGCGGCGCGTGGCAAGGCCCCTGGGAATGGATGCCAGCGAATCACCTGGCCTTGTGATTCATCCTGGTGTGCACAGCTGGCTCCAGAGCTGCCCTTGCTGCCCCAAGATTCCAAGTCTTTGTCAGTTAGAGATACTGGTCGCTGGCTTTCTACAATGCTGAAGTGGGACTGGGGTTTGAGGAATTGAAGAATGAACAATCCCTTTGTCAAGTAGTTTCTGTTGCCTTCATGGGTAACCCGAGGACTCAAAGTGGCCTGCCTCTTCTTTGCTCCCTCCTGTCTCTATCTTCCCCGGTCTACCACCTATTGGTCTACATTTAGATTTTGTTTTGATCAAACACAGGGGCGTGGTTGTAAAAGGAATGGTAGTGATTATAAACCAATGTGGGAAGTTCCCTTGGAAGGGTTTCCCTTCGCATCCAAGAAGGATGTGGCTTCCTGGAGGTAATGGGTTGATCCTAGCAGAGCCAGGTTCACCTTCTGAATGTCGACAGGGTTGTCCCGTCTCACTCCAGGGTGGGAACCAGGCTGAAGGTAGAGCAGGGACTGGGGTAGGCTTCGTGGCAGGGCCAAGGTTTCGCACGACTCTTTTTTTATTGCTTGATTCCAAAAATTTGTTGTTGTACTTTTCAGGTTCTTGCCCACTCAATTTCATTTTTTTTTTTTTTTGGTCCCAGGTTTACCTTTTTAATCCCCTTTCTTGTTTTCGTTGGTTGTTTTGCTTTTGAATTTCCTTTCTCGGTTACAATGACATTCGACGGGCCACATCCATGATGAACCAAGATCCCAGGTCTGCTGTGGTAGAAGCCAAAGTTCATGGTTCATTTCCTCTGTGTAGTCAGTTGTGTCCAGTCCTATCAACTAATGTTTCAGTAATAAAATAATAACACACTCTTTATTTTCTTTATTCCATAGTACAAAATTGTATTTATTTGTTCCTAGTCATTTGATGATCAATGGTCAGTTCAGCCATCCTTCTGATAAAAGGCTTTACAGTGGAGAACTGCACTGGTACAGCTGGCACTCCATGCCACGGGTCTCATTCAGAGACTCTGAATAAAGAAGGAGGGCAAATCTCAGTGGCCACACCCAAGGTTCTCCCACTTCCGTGATCTCCAGACTATTGCTTAGTGGGCAGTTCTTGGGTTTTGGACTTTATAAACCCTTGAGGTAATGGGGAAACAATATAGACATGTGGACTGTGAAGCTGATCAGGACGTTAGCAAAGACAGATTATACTGGCAGTTCAGAAGGGACTTTATTTATTTATTTTTTGCAAGGACTTACATTCTGCAAGTTAGCCTTTATTTTATTATGTGGCCAGGAATGACCTTGAACTTCTGACCTTTCTCCTGCCTTCACCTTCTGAGCACTGGTGTTGTAGGTGTGTGCCACTACACCTAGCTAAGAAGGGTCATTTTAACACCGAGAATTTCCATATAGGATCCGTTCCCCCTCCCCCAATACACCAATACTAGTTGGAATAGGCAAAGATCAGCAGGAACCCTGATGGGCATCTGGGTCCCTACTGGCTCCCTTCACAGGAGGACTTGATAAGGGACTCAACTGTCAAGTGGGCCATCCTTTTAGGGAGCGAGTTTCTGAAGAGAGAGTTCATGGAACCAAATTTGGTGTTTCACCTATACAGTGTGTGGATGCCAGGATCTTCAGGATGGTCTGTGTGTGACATTGCCCTCCCTGAGTTGGTATATGAGTCTCACTGTCTCCCTTAATGACTAGCTGACTAAACACAGAAATCTCCTGAGACCTGGTTGCTGTCTGCCCAACACTCAGTAGAGAGTTCACCAATAAATTAAGCCCGCTCTCTTCTTTTGCATCTCCCATTAAGTAACTAGGGAAATACTTGCAGTAGACCTGCTTCAAAGAGAGGGGAAGTGACTAATGCCGCGCTGGGAGAGGAAATAGTTTCCCCTAAAGGCCGTTTTATAGCAGCTTGATTTCCTCTGGGTCTGTATCTTGGACTTGGCAGTCTGCACGGTGCAGAGGGAAGGTGTCCGTGCCTTTCCCAGTTTCTCAGGCAGCTTGCCATGCATTGGAACCACCTAATGGTGCTCAGGGACCTACCACTGATGGATTCAACCAGAATCTCTAAAGAGTCTGGGCACCGGGGTGTGTCTAAGCAATGTTCCTGCTGATTCTGATGTGTGTCAGTGGCTGAGGTATTGGGTCTAGAAGCGTCCTTTGTGCTCTAGTACAGCAGGAGGTGGTTGTGAGGCAGAGGAAGCTGTGGATGAGGAGGGAAGACTGGGATCCCAGACCTTGTCTACAACATCCTGTAGACTCGAGCCCTTGTTTTTTTTTGTTTTTTTAAATATTTTTTATGGTTTATTTAACTTTATTTTATGTGCATT